>JAWQUT010000073.1:243327-256891 GCA_033807755.1 Ellobium chinense
TTCCATCAGATAATCCGATCTCAAAGAAGTAGACGGATACTATTCTTAAAAACTCACAGACAGCGATACAGGCGATCTTTTTTGCCATCAACCATTCGCCTTAGCAGTGTTTCTTAATGTGGTATGCTTGTACGTAAAGCGTGGTGTGCAGGGGTGGGTATAGGTGCAGGGATGTGTGTGTACGAGTGAACATTATTAATCTGTTTGTATTTTTCACTGTATTGTTATAAATGCTGTAAAAACAAATTTCCCAGTCTGGATAATAAAGGTTTATCTTATCTTATCTTATCATCTTATCTTATCTTATAGGAAGTTATCCTAGTTACACATACCCAACTGCATGAAGGCCACGAAAGCTGGAAAAATAAAACTAATTTTACTAAAAAAAATCTTAAGGCATATAAAAGTCGTACAAAAGTGAAGATGACAAGTTACATAATACAATAACTCTTGATTGGAAGATGATGTAACTGGTGTCAGAAATCTGACCATTGTGACTGAGTAGCAGTAACTCGTAGATTTATTGATTAATAATTGGGCTTGTAAGTGTGAATGATCCATGGATGGATGGATGGATGGATGGATGGATGGATGGATGGATGGATGGATGGATGGACAGCGTAATGGATGGCAAGATATAATAATCACATAAATTTCCCTGAATGTTGCTACTACGATTTAACCTATGATGAATAATTTAAATAAAACCAACAGCTGAAGGTTGACCATGAACATTATGACAAGAGCGGCAATGAAAAAAACAAGGAGAGAGATGACGACGAGGAAATAAGAGAAGATCGAGGAGGAAAAAGAAGCCAAACAAGACCGTGAGAGGGAAAGAACACAACAAAAAGGGTGAAATCAAAGATGACAGGAAACAACGACTGGACGCATGAGAGGGGAGTTCAGAAAATAAAGAGGAGAACAGATTTTGAAAAAAAAAAAGTAGACTCCTAGAAACGCATTATCATAAAGACTTACATAGAATAGTCGACTTCATGCTGGAGACTGAAAATAAAATACAGACCATTTAGTATGGAAAATAGTGTTGACATTTGCCTGATATCGTACTGACATAATGTATTATGTTTTCCATATCAACGAATTCTGAAGAAAAACAGGATTATGTGCGTTTTTTTAATGGCCATGAGGAGACTTAAACGTCCAGTTCCTCTCATACTATGATCGCAGCTGGTCGACCTCTCTAAAGAAAATTATGCCAAAATTTGTGATTGAACTACTTTGCGTATTACAAATAATCTACCTGACTTTCTTTCAAGACGTTAGATTTCCGAGAACCTCAACCGTAATTTTAAATATCTTATTACTAAATGAACAGTATTTTCGCACAGTCTATGGATTCAGCCCAATACTGCGAGAGATTCATGTATTATAGCCTTTACTGTAAAAACTAACAGTTTATGTCTTGTCTTAAACCACTGTGTGCGTATGAATCTCTTAATATTAAAATAACCTTAAGAATTCTCACCTTCTCGTGCCACTCTTTAGATAACCATTGACGCACTAGATAATTTAAATTCCAGATGATGTCATAAATGAAAAAGACTTAGATAGTCAACTCCGCTTAATCGACCTCCTCGGCGCGTAAACAACGTTGCGGTTAAAAGGAGTCATCATTATCCAGTGATTATAATAAATGAAATATTAACAATCTGTTGTTGTGAACCGGAAGCTGCGATTATTAGAATTGCGATTAGGCGGAGGTGACTCTATTTCCATAACCACTGAAGAAAAATAACTTGCACCACAAATTAATGCACCCTGACCATCAGAAAGACCATAACATGTTGTCTCACCTCCTGTCTATATCTCTGACCGAAGCGGGATCTCTACTTTGCAGTAACATTCACATAATCGTCCCTCACAGACTGTTGCCCGTTGAGTGAAGCCCACAGCCCTGCTGGGTAAAATTTCTAATACATTGTATCGATGATATTATTACGTTGCCTCGCTAGATAAGGCACCTTCAGGTCCTGAGGCAGCCACAAAACACCTTCAACAGGTATGTTGAGAGTATCTTTATTCTAAAACATTTGGTTAAAATAATTATGTGGGGACTGAATTTGGATACACTCTTTTTACTTAACGATAGAAGCACCACAAACAGTAAAGCTGCAAAAATAAAGTCAATTACGGGCGTTTACTTCGTAATACTACGCAATAATCAATTCGAGAAGGCTGTTCTATACAGCTCTGCTCTTCCTCAGTGTTACCTTTGACGGAAACAATGGTCCCTTTTCTTGTGACAAGAGTCGGTATCTTCATATACTGACCACAGCAACACTATAATTTCGTGTAGGGCTACCAGGAATGTTTGAAACGGTCGTGGCACTTGGGTGCAGTCGTGACTACTTTATCAAGATTCCAAGCTTAGTCTGTCAGAATTTATAAAACTGAATTGCGGAAAGCAAGGCTACAAGAAGACGGAAGAACGGAGACCGTGTTTAGTAGTGGTGTTAGTGATTGTGACGACAGCAATGGGACTACGGATCAAGCTACTGTCAGCTGCTGCTGTTGTTGTTGTTGCTGATGCTACGGCAGCTGCTGAGGCTGCGTTAATATTGATGAACAGATCGACGGAGTCTCCTTTTCAACACTGAAGAGAACAGATCTGGATATCAAAATATTTTAAATGTCCTGTTTATCTTTTCCCTCCTCTCACATGATCAAACTGATCACATGTTTTTAACGGGATTTTCTGAGGATTGCTCATAGAAAAGTAATTCGGCTGGTGGCCAAAAACAAACAAACAAACAAACAGACAAACAAACAAACAAACAAACAAACAACAAGCAAACAAACAAACAAACAAACAAACAAATAAATAAACAAACAAACAAACAAAAATTACTTCATTTTAAAGTTCAGGAATTCCAAAACTCAAGTAATAGACACCGAAATTTTACATACAATAGCAGATGACTATTGTCCGCTAATGCTGCAAATTGCAATTATCAGGTTCTATGGTTAAATAACAAGTAAAAAATTAAAAACATGACATGTCTACCAATAGCATGCTATGATATTAGCCCCCGCACGTTTCTTTTTACATGTGATTTGTTTTCTGTGTCAAAAGCTTAGATCAATGAAACAGGGAGTAATTATAAACTATTGAGAGCTTGAGCATTAACGACGGTATCTTTTACCATCGTAAGAATTTCATTAGTGCATTGGTGCTGAATGTACCCTTAATAGCGTTCAACGTGCGGGGTTAATTTAATTCTTACAGAGGAAAGAAATCCCATCGTTCAAACTCAGATTTACATACATCTGTCTATTAATTAATTTAAAATGGTATTCCAGTTTCTATTTAACTTTATAAATTATAGTAGCTTGATTTGGATAAGTTTTTTAAAGGCCCCTCGTTTTTGAAAAGTTTGTAATTATGGCTGCTAGGCTATGTGTCTCAAAACTGTATTCGAGAAATGTGCTTTACGTCTTCATGAAATTGCAAATAAACATTCCGAATTTTTTTTCTCCCGACATACCTCCCATAACACCCCTCCCCAACTTCCAGCCATACCCCCCCCCCACCNAGCATATGAATCAGTTTAGACGCATACCTGTGTTGATAGGCTCTCAGCGCTGTCATAACAGAGGGTAGCGAACGAGTCAATAACAATGAAAGTTTGGGGGCTTTCAAAACTTTGATCGATTGTAATATTACAGTTGCCTTTGTACCCTTTTCAGTAAGAGTGCAACGCGACTCTTCTTGATCCTGCTGTGTAGACCTATGGTGATCCAAATGTCGAACCTGTCTGTCTCATATACATGTATGTATTGTATAGGTGTACGGTGTGTATTTGTGTGTTTGAGAAGTAGAGTAAAGAGAGGTATGGGTGGGTGTGTGTGTGTGTGTGTGTGTGTGTGTGGGTGGGTGGGTGAGAGAGGGAGAGAGCAAAAGACAGTGTGTGCAAGTCCATGTATACATGGAAGTATCTGCACGCATGAGTATTTTTCTTTATGTATTTCTCTAAACATATCCATTGAAATCACTGTAACAAAGACACATTTCTCTTGTGGATGATTAAACGTATCTTATCTCATCTCATCTCATCTCATCTCATATCTCCTCATCTCATCTCATCTCATCTCCTCATCTCATCTCATCTCATCTCCTCATCTCATCTTCTCATCTCATCTCATCTCCTCATCTCATCTCATCTCATATCTCCTCATCTCATCTCCTCATCTCATCTCATCTCCTCATCTCATCTCATATCTCCTCATCTCATCTCCTCATCTCATCTCATCTCCTCATCTCATCTCATCTCCTCATCTCATCTCATCTCATCTCATATCTCCTCATCTCATCTCCTCATCTCATCTCATATCTCCTCATCTCATCTCATCTTATCTCATCTCATCTCCTCATCTCATCTCATCTCATATCTCATCTCATCTCCTCATCTCATCTCATCATCTCATCTCCTCATCTCATCTCCTCATCTCATCTCCTCATCTCATCTCATCTCATCTCATCTCCTCATCATCTCATCTCATCTCCTCATCTCATCTCATCTCATCTCATCTCATCTTATCTTATTTTATCTTATCTTATCTTACAGCAAGAAGTTACCTAAGCCTGTAAATATAACCTTATTATGAAGCATGGTAGCAAGCTTAGTTCCTGTGTTTATTTCCTTCTTTAATGCCGGCTTTACAGAAACAAGTTTTCAACGATATACGAAAGTTTAGTGTGATTTACCAATACAATGTTTCCGTAAACTTTTATTTACCCCTTAGGGCATTTGATTTACAATGTTTCACAGTGTTGAAAATCTCATTCATAATACATAATATAAATACATAGAACACACCATGCATGTAAATACAGCATATTATTACAAATGAAACACATAACAAAATCATTGCTGATCGCCAGCAGTGCAGCGCCCTGGTCTCCCCAGCTCTTAAGCCAGGTACTCATTTACACCTGAGTCGAGTGAGGAAATGGAAGTGAAGTGTCTTCACCAAGGACACTACAACGTAAACCGCCAGTGAGCGAGTGAGTCCAGCACATAAATCTTAGACTGAACTTAGACACAAAAGAACTCGGTTGTTGGATTTACAAATTTGATGCCCAGTATCTTCTTGTCATCGGATAAGAAAAATTTGTTTTGATCTGAAAGGATACAGACGTGAGGGGAGGGGTGGGGAGAAAGAGGGGGGGGGAGCACACACTAAACCCTGCTTGCTGTTGCAGATGGAAGGATATAAAAATTGTTCTCAACAATGATTTATTTACGAAATATTGATCCTATTTTTTCAGAATTCCCATTTGAGGCAATGCAATCTTCTTTCTTGAAGAAATTTATGGTTTGTTTTTGGTTGTGATATACACTAAACATTTTATGTCTTACTGTATAAAAACACCTGGTAATATTGCTCACTAAAAAAGCTTTTGAGATTTCGAGCATTTTTTTTTTTCTGTAAGAGTAGAGTAAACAGAAGGCATTTGGTAGTCATGACCAAGAATAGTCCAGCCCATTCAGGTATGAAGACGCCAATAGCACCTGGCATAAAATTATGCAATTTTAAATAGTCCCTATAAAATCAGAAAACTGGCCATGGGAAGCTGGGGAAGGGATTGGATTTTAATTTCCAGGGCTTAGACAGGTGCAAATATATGTGTAGACTCAGAATAGGTGAGGTTTAGTCACTCAAGTATAAAATTTGTGGTTGTTGCTAGGCGGGTAAGGTTACCCTGTTTACTGATTGAAAAGGCCTAAACTATTAGGTTGTCTGCTTCACTGCCTAAGTTCTCATTAGCTAACTGGTTCAGGGGCATTTTTCTTTGTGTCAAAATTTGGAGGAAGAACTAAACCACATGTCTGGAAAGTATTTTGACACGGCACCCCAGGATAAGTTAATGAGACGTATAAAACCTAATACAGCCAACAGTGAAAAAAAAATTGGTATCTTCATACCTTCAGAGTGTCAGCGGGTCTAAAGCCGAAAATTTTTCTAAACAGGACTGTCTTCCTCTGAAGATCTTCTGTTGTCTCGCTTTCTGAGGAAGAGTTTTCTATCTACCCACTGAGACATGATTTGTGATGTCGATGTGGAACCGGGTGGCAAGGTATATAATATTTTTTTAAGGGGGAGGAAGGTGAGCTCAGTCAGATAATATTTTCGATGGTACTTATTATCTTAGGAAAGTGTGTCAAAAGGGATTTTACCAAATCACTGTGAATGATCAGTTTTGAGAATATGGGCCAAAAAAAAAAACTACACTAGAAATTTCTTTCCCCTCCCGTGAATCGAACCAGGGTCTGCCAGCCTGCAACTCTGAATGTTACCACTACACTACAGGGACGTTAACTTCACAGCATTATTTCTTAAATACCTACTGCCTGAATATGTTCCCTAACTTCCACGTGCAAGCCTAGCGCTCACCCGTGGCCCTAACATACTTCCCGGCTGCTCACAGATGGTACTTATTTCCGTAAAAATATAACAAATGAATATATCACATACTGTGACTAGATCCGAGGTTCTCACCAATTATACAATAAACGGGGACATTAGGCTCCATTTCTCTCTCTTAGCAGATTTGACGTCACAACGGAACAGCGCATCATGACCCTCGACCACCGTGACATCTTTAGGCTGACCATTAAAGAACTTGAAAAGAGGCTTCAGCTTCGAACAAATACACAGAAACATTATTTTATTAAACCTATATATCTTTAGTTAAGAATTTGCAAATTCTTAACTAAAGATATATAGGTTTAATAAAAAAAAAACTTGAGTACTTTCGGATATTACTTGCTATATTGTTTTGTTCTTGATAAGGCTACAGTTATAATAGTATAAAAACCATTGTCATGGATCATTGTCATTATCATATAGAATCAAAAACTTGATAATAATTCTAAGATAATTTGAAAGTAAAATTTGTCAAAATTTAATCATATAAGACGTCATTATGGAATGGCTGAGCAAAGACAAAACAGACATTAATAATAATAAATATACTGAGTAAATCATAGTGTCCACAATTTGTTACTGTGCGAAATCAATCATTTCAGAAGTAGTATGCTAAAATATTAACATGTGACTTTCAAAAATGTAGTACTCACAATGGTTCATATGCCCAGCTCTCCGCGCTTCTATCAAAGACAAAAAGTGGAAAAGAAAAGAGATAAAATAAACAATAAATAAACAAATAGAAATAAAAACAAGAGGGAAAGAAAGGGAAAGAGCAAGAGCCGGAGAGAGAGAGAGAGAGAGAGAGAGAGAGAGAGAGAGAGAGAGAGAGAGAGAGACAGAGACAGAGACAGAGACAGACAGACAGACAGACAGACAGACAGACAGACAGACAGAGAGAGAACGAGAGAGAGAGAGAGAGAGAGAGAGAGAGAAAGAGCGTTAGTAAGCATTGATTAAATATATATTTCTCTATCACATATTATTGCATATCAAGAACTGCAGTTTCTTTGCAGTTTGGCCATGGACAAAGATTCCGCTTTAACAGTTACATATAATGATAACTGCAATTTCAAATTTATGAAGTGTATTAGGTTTCCATGACAACCGCCTTCTCACTAAATTATAGAAGTTTGCGTGCTACTACCTGGTTAGCCTCTGACTTGTTTAAACAGTCAATTACATTTAAACCCGAATTGCAGCGTAAATTGGCACGTGACTACTACTTCTTTAATTAAAATTTGTGCTATGCCATTCCAGGAAACTAAATCATATTGTGTCAACATAATTATGATTGCAAGCGATTGAGTAAACGGAGATAGGTGAGCCCCACCCGCCTCTGAACAAACGTTTCGTAGTATCATATTTGGCAAAAGAATCTGTAATTATCCTTATGACAGAATAATGTATGTTACTCTCGTTTCTGTCACACAATGATGCAGTGTCATCTTAAACACCACTAATTTATATGTCTATGGTATATCTCTATAGACACTTTATTGACGGACTCTCTAAGTGGAATATGTGCCACTGTCATTGTCATTGCTATGACATCTTTATTCAATAATACTGTATCCCCAATGGCGCTATAAAATTGTTCACTGATGCCTCATTTTCTGTTTTGAAACCACATAATGTAATTTCTACGAAACCTCAAAGAGCCATAGTATAAACCGATGACGTTCACAGGTGCCTTTAGTAGAAGACCATTGTTCGCGGACTAATGTGAAAAAGAAAATTATGTAAAGAGTAGCCGTACATAACTTTTCAGAAGATTAAAGCACTCGTATTTTTTTTAACATTTTTATAATATACCTTTTCTTCGACTTAACTTGGACTTACATGTTCAACATCAATATCTGCCGCCAGCCAGTTATAAAGTCTCACTACCAAACAAAAATTGAACTACGTTTAGTCTGAATTGTATTTTATGATTTACGTATTGAGAATTTCATTGCTCCTAGATCACTATGGATAAAATGAATGCGCTCATAGTATCTCCCACCACATCTTTGTTTTTTGGACACGTCCTAAATGAGACAAAAATCACAAGTGAGCCAAGTATAATAATATTGGTCAGTGACAATGCACGTAGAATACTGCAGTGGATAATATTCGTGTTTTTATTGACGGTTATCAGCATTTTCGGCATTATTGCGAACACCATCAATATCATCTGCTTTGTGCGACAAGGCTTGAAGGACCCAGTCAACGTCAGTTTACTAGGTAGTTTAACTGGATGATTTTTTTTTTCTGTCAACTTATTGACAAACTTTATGCATTTTTGATTGTTTGTTTGTCTCCTTGTTTGTTAGAACACCGAAACAATGAAACGATTTTGCAAATGTTTGTTTGAATTACTACGCTGAGGAGGCATCTGTCAGACCGAGTAAATGATAGTGTTTCAGAGGCATATCACGCAAATTGAGTATGACAACAGTCAGTTACATGGCAGTTTCTTCGTCCTGAAAACGCAGTTTTGCATAATAATGGTGAAAAGGAGGTTGGGTTGTTTTTTGGTTTGTTTTTTTGTTAAAGGGAGGAGGGGGGGAGACGGATAAGGGCATTGATAATTCAATTCCCTTAAAGAAAACTCAATGTTGAGTTTGTACTAACTACGGCTCAAACAAATGGCAAGAAAACAAGCAAGCCATATATCTAAACGTACTAGCACTGCCTTTCTTATGATAATAAACATAAAAATGTTAACAAAGAACACAAATCCAAGAGTCAAGAGCGAAAAAAATTTGAGACTCAATAAGACATATTATAATTTGGAGTTGAGAGCTTGCGCATTAACGATGTGATCTCTTACCATCGTAAGAAATATATTTGTGGGCTGGTGCTAAATGTTTCATTATGAGCGTTCAACGTGCAGAGTTAATGTAATTCTTACAATAATAAGAGATACCATCGTTACCGTGTAAATTCTTATATTATCTCGACAGCCCTTGCGCAATTTCAGATCAAAAGCAAGAGCAACGATGGTTCAGTCTTGGCTAACGCTAATTCTTCTCGTACTGTCTAGTCCACGAAGTTAAGCTTTATTTTCCTAGCTCTAGTATGTTCACAAAGTTTTAAGAATGGCATTATTCCGCCCCTTCCCTTCCTCTTCCATCCATCCTTAACCCTCAAAGACCCACTGTGCCATATGTGGCACATAAGCTTGGTGTTTCCGTAACAAGTGATATGCAGACATGACTCCTCGAAGAACCAGAGTACAAT
This sequence comes from Ellobium chinense, assembly GCA_033807755.1. Classification (NCBI taxonomy): domain Eukaryota; kingdom Metazoa; phylum Mollusca; class Gastropoda; order Ellobiida; family Ellobiidae; genus Ellobium; species Ellobium chinense. Next base: position 253,006 of record JAWQUT010000073.1, read on the forward strand.
GGCACATATATTACTACATAACAATAAATAGTCTATACAGACAGTATCAAAATTATATTGAAAAGATTTAAAACATCTGAAAGAACCGGCCGTGCCACTGTCGTAACATTACTACGCTTCAGACTTGGAGGGTTAAATTACTTCTCAAAAAAAGTCTTCACTACTCACAGGTCTCGCCATCTCAGATCTAGGAGGTTTAGTGATGGCACTGCTGGCGGCCGCCGGATACAATCCACTCTTCCAAATACTGGATGTTCCTGTGGACATGATGGCTGTCATGGCGTATTCGTTTGGTCCGCTGATAGTTGTGTTCACTGGAACTACATCGTGGATCACGGCCCTTATCACTCTGGAGAGATGCCTGTGCATTACTGCACCCTTAAAGGCAGTGTATTATTATTATCATTATTATTATTATTATTATTAGTAGTAGTAGTAGTAGTGGTAATAGTGGCAGTAGTAGTGGTAGTAGTGGTAGTAGTAGTAGTATCAGTGGCAGAAGTAGTGGTAGTTGTGGTAGTAGCAGTAGTAGTGGTGGTAGTAGTAGTAGTAGTAGTAGTAGTAGTAGTGGTAGTAGCAGTAGTAGTATTAGTGGTAGTAGTAGTAGTGGTAGTAGCAGTAGTGGTAGTAGTAGTAGTATCAGCGGCATTAGTAGTGGTAGTAGTAGTGGTAGTAGTAGTAGTGGTGGTGGTAGCAGTAGTGGTAGTACTAGAAATAATAGTAGTAGTAGTAGTATTTAAGTACTACATATGAATCCAGGTAAACGACCAAAGCTTCCCTTGAAATTAAAAACAAAACTACAAAAAACTATTATCTTCCATTCCTCTTCATCATGTTTGGTGACTATCAACAAAGTCTGGATGAATTCATAGACTTCGAAAAGGGACAATAACTATTTACCCGGCCTCTTCAGTCTCACAATACGAGCTATTCTCGAAGCCCGTTCATTTTAAATCTGCGTACGAATTTTGCTGCTTTTTAAATTGTTTTTCCTTTGGTTTTGGTGGTTTGTTGTTTTTTTTTTGCTGTAATTTTATCTAATGTTTACATTCATTTCAGGTACGAATCTTCGTCACACCAAGACGTGTCACTTTTATCATCCTCTGTATCTTCATCATTCTCATATGCACCGCCTTACCACTTTATCCTGTTGCTCGACTGTCTTGGACATTCTCCCCTGGCAGAAACAGAAGTGTTCTCGTGAAAGTCTACACCAGCGACACGGCTAAGATTGTTGAAACGTTTTCTTACTCAGTTAACAACGGCTTCGTTACGTTTACAGCTTACTTCATGATCATCATCTGCACCCTGACTTTGGTTGGAAAGCTCAGAGACAAAGCTCAGTGGCGGAGTTCTTGCACATCGACTGTGAATGCTGAAAACAGTTCAAAACGGGACCAGAGAGTGGCAAACATGGTGTTGATGGTTTCCATATTATTCATTGCCAGTTTTACCCCAATATGCCTGGTTGTAATATCCGTTGCCGTTTTTCCAGACATCTTAGCCGTCGACGGCCCAAATCAAAATCTTCTCTGTGTTTACGGGGGTTTCAGTATGGTCTTACAAAGTGCGAATTCGGCTGGTAATATATTTATTTATTATCGCATGAGCACTAAATACAGATTCGTGTTCAAGGCTCTGTTTTGCTGCGGAGAAAGTATTTGAAGCTTGTAAACAGTGTGGATGAGAAACATCGTCTTATTTAGACGTACAGGGTAGTGTAACCGGGGGTGGAAAGGCATAGTATAGTATTCATTCTTTATTATTAAAGGGAGAGGAATGTGAGCTCAGTCTGATAATTTTTCAGATCTTGCATATTACTTTAGGGAAGTGTGTCACCAGGGATTTTACCAAATTACTGTGAATGATCAATTTTGAGCAGATGAGCCGAAAAAAAGCCTACACTAGAAAGTTCCTGTCCCTGTCGGGAATTGAACCAGGGCCTCTCAGCTTGCAAGTCTGAACGTGTTACCACTACACTACAGAGACGCTAACTTCACAGTAATTTAATTAGGCCTATGTCTTAATATTGTTTCCAGACCTTTACGTGCGAGCCTAGTGTTCACCCGTGACCCTAACACACCCCAAAAAAGACAGAAAATAATAAGTGGACCGTTCCATTTTAAAAAATAACTGCCTGGAATGTTTAAGTAGTATACTAACGTATGCTGACAGAACGCCGAATTTGACATTTTGGTAAGANGTTAATAAGATAATTCAAATAGAAATGCCGAATTATGCCTCCATTTTTTTCCCGCAAAGCTGGCAAAACACTGACATAATAATATTTAACTACTGGACGTTCTGTCAAGCGATCCAACGGATGTTCGTGAAACAATGAGCGGACAAAATGCCGAATTTATGAGCTGTTCGGTGCTTCATGTTAAATTTTTTTAGCCTCTTGTGTAGATTTCAGTCGACAGAACGCCGATTTCGTTAATGATCGGTGTTACCTGTGCAAATTTTGGGCATGAGCAGACCGCAGTTACAATCGTTATGTAAACTGCACGTAAAATATTTTGCAACTTCATATTTTTTTGACATTTCAGTGTGTGTGTGTGTGTGTTTTCTTATTGTATTAATGTCATTACTGTTTGATGCTGAATCAAAACAATTTTCCAGAATATGGACCAATAGAGTTATTTTATCTTATCTTATCTCATCTTATCTTATCTTTTGTCGTGGCTTTTTATCACGCACTAGAATAGAAGCCTACCAGAATGTGAATGAGTGCTAGAGAGTCCCTTATTCTTGTAATTTGCCTTTCCATCTCACTCAGTAGAGTTGCTGTTAAAGAAAAATGCTGTAAAGGGACCCCGCAGAGAGAGGGAGTTCTTGAAATGTTACTCTGAAGGTAATTTACCGTTCAAATCTATTTCATGATCTTGCCAGTATAGTTTAACAAACACTGTATGGGGTAGTTTTGAGAGAGAGAGAGCGAGAGAGAGAGAGAGAGAGAGAGAGAGAGAGAGAGAGAGAGAATCGAAAGAATGGAAAGTGAGATACATATTTTTCACTTTATGTGAGTTATTTACCTTTTCACTCTTATTCTTGTTGTAACTGTTACTGTTAATGAACAGTGCGCTGTAAGAGAGAGAGAGAGAGACAGAGAGACAGAGAGACAAATAGAAAGAGAGAGAGAGGGGGGTAGGGAAAGAAAGATAGTTCAAGGAAATCGTAAAATGTTTAGATTGTTATAAGAGATGGGAATGATTGTTATTTGTCTGTTTCACATCTATTTCTGTTGGTGTCTTTGTTATCTTCTTGTTAAACTGTCCTCTCAGAAATAGTAAAAAAAATAATTTTTAAAAAAAATTATCTAGCTCTTATTTCTGACATTGTCTCTTTTGCTAGTGCTGTTGATTTATCTAATTATCATTAGAGAGTGAGAGAGAGAGAGAGAGAGAGAGAGAGAGAGAGAGAGAGAGAGAGAGAATGGAAAGAGAGATATTTTTTACGTTGTCATAGTTATTTACCTTTTCTCTCCAAGTCTTGATGTAGCTGTTACTGTTACTGAATCCTGTTACATTTCCTGTTTCTGTTACTTTTCCTCATTATAATGTTAGGAATTGTTATTTTTTTTCAACCAAATCACTACTGCCATCACCGTTGTATAATAATAATAAAATAGTGATGTATGTTTATCTATATTAATAAAACGCTTCAGCCAAATTTGTGTCACAGATTTCTTAAGAACTGCGTAACGTAAAAACATGCGGTTTTCACCTAAATTCGTAAAAAAATACACGAAATGTAACTATACACATCGGTCCTCTTTATTTTATTTACCCTTTTTAAAAAAAAAGAATGTGTATAGCAACGAAATACAATCTCCGATAGATCTTTTCAATCCGCCTGATTCGCCAATCGTCCAACTTTTTCACGG
>JAWQUT010000073.1:261224-278963 GCA_033807755.1 Ellobium chinense
GGGGAAGGGGTTGGGGGGCTTGTGGCACAAGAGTGTCGTTCACTAAAAGATCGCTGTTGTGGAAGAAGAAGCTGAATCGATCGTATCTACTGTACATTGTACGTGTATTTTACCACACCTAATGCGATCTGGATACAATCAGCTTAGTGATATACGTGTGAAGCTTAGGGAATATGTGTGAATGATTGATGTGTAGACTTATCACCTATGTGGCTAAATCATATGTATGTGCATAATCATGCATATAATTATTATGTGTGCAATTTATTGCAAGGCCCTAAGATTTTAGCACCAAGTTTGCACGTAAAAACTACAGGTACTGTACTGTAGATGTGAAGTTGTGCATAGAATTTTTAAAAAATAAAAAACAACCAGATACAGCCGTATTACGAAATTCACAGACATCTTAAGACGTTTTAAATTATTGTTTCACTACATGTACAGTATTTATTTCTAATCTAAAACAACTACAGTATTTACTATGGGACTTAGAAAAATGTTTCACGAGGCTGGTTTTGTAGATAGATCTAGTGTTTTTGTAATGTGGGGGGTTGAGTATGGTTGTCATATGTATAAAAACTCAAGTTTCATTGATGTGAGTGTAAAGGAGAGAGAGAGAAAGAGAGAGAGAGAAGGGTGGTAGAATATGAATTACTTGTTAAGAATATTTTATTGTTATTGTTTGCTTATTTACAAGAACTTGTTGTCTGAGCTGAAGAAACATGTTATTGTAATGAGCGTGAAAAGAGTTTTTAAACTTTCCACCTTTTTTCATAGGAGTTGGCCATTTCAGAAGATTCCTGATATTTTCCATACATGCAAAAACGTATTATATATAGAGAGAATGTCTATGGCATGCTAATTCTTACAAACAAGATTGGGCAATTAAGATTTTTAAAATTCTTGAGATTTTGTACAATTTCTTAGATTGATATCTGATGGTCTTCTCTGGATGCCAATGTTTTCTGATTCAGAGAATTCTCTAAAGAACAGTACCCCTGAATGTTCGCATTAAGTAATTCACAATCAAGGCCTCTCACACACCAAACAGACAAACCAAAACCAGAGTTTAATTTTTGATTGCTAATCAGTTTATTGATGTCTGGCACACCAGCATGCCAACAAAAACATTGAGGAAAAAAAAACAACAAACAAACATGAACATACGAGAAAATCTGACACAAGTAACAAAGATAAGCCAACCAAATGAATTTACACTACCTGACTGTCCGTCTGATCATTCATGATAGATCGTAAATAAAACTGATTATTGGTGTTCATTTGTCATAATAAATCACACGCCCTCAAACATAAAAATTCGATATAAAAATCAAATTTTTTAAATGATTACGTAACAACCAACAGTATCAAAATATCAATTAGTAACAACCAATCAATTTTCCTTTATTAAATCAATCTTAAGAAAAACATGATGCAATTCTTCCTGCTTAAGAAAATCAGCAGCCTGCATGAACAGGAAAAAAAACAACAACATTCTTCCACATCACTTTCATTTTCTTCCACATCACATTCATCTCCCATTACTGATCACAACAAAATAACATTCCTGACATCTGAGCATTCCACACAAGCCCAATCTAACGTAACAAATGTTTGATCTCAAATTCCCAGAAACTGTCCTCAATAAACATTTTGGAATTGATATCACAATTTCTATTCAAACCATTACGAATTTGAGGTAATACATCTTTGTGAAGTTCCCATTTTATTTTTCTTTCTGAAGATTAAATGTATTTCTTCCAAACCACTATGACAACAAAAATAAAAAACCCAAAGAGGTCACAGATGCTTAACAATATTGTGTCTACATCACAGCTGACTTCTTCAAAAGAGAAAAAAAAAAAACAACTGATAGAAACATTTTCTTCATACAATTGGTCACACACCTTGTTTTGTGCATGTTAAATGGCTTGTGAAATCTCCAACTAACTCAACAGATGACAGTACAAAGCCTTTATCCCTTTTAATCATTAACAAATAATCAACTTTCATAACACTTGGCCATTTTCACTATGGCAAGAGCACTCAGCCTCATCGATGTTATAGCCTGGCTGTGCTGCTTGCCGCTGACCACTCTGATACTAGGCGAGCTAGACCAGCTTTAGCCTCGCTCGCTTGGGCCCAGTGTGGTGACTGAAAACATCATCTACATCACCCATAAATAATAATAATTAAAGTGACTAAATCCAGCTGGTGCCCCAGTGTTACAATGGTGAAGTCTGCGCAGTCGTGGTGTGATGCACAACCACTCTTAAAACGTGAGGGATATCAAACTTTGTACTGTTAAGTATTGACAGACGTGCACATTGTGCTTGATCCCTGTCATACATTTTCACATATACAGTACTGTGACCATTCTGGCACGCTGCCATACATCTGGCACTCGAGGCTGGGCATATAGCAATGTCCCAGGACAACAGCCACACAAACACGTGCACACTAACAGCCATCAAGTGGTCATCTTAAGTATACAACAATTATTCTACAGCCTTTCATGAAAAGATGTTTATAAAATGAAGCAACAATATGCAAACAACAGAAGTAAACAACAGTAATTCAAGTCAAAGAGAACTCTAGCTAAGATAAGGTTGGTATGCTGTAGTAACAGATTAATAATCAACAGATACCTAGATAAGTCTCTTTATACTTTATACATGTGCAGTATGCACTTATCTCAGTGTAAATGTAGAAAATAAAAAGATATTAAGAGAAAATCACAGGGATACTAACATAATTTTTGTTTTTTACTTCAGAGTTTCTGTAGGATTACATCAGTTACCACTACAGTCTCACAAGTAACTATCTTGACTTAACCCCAGATATGCTAAACTTATCTACAATTTGGTCTCCATCAGACTGTCACCATAGGCAGGACTCAAGAGCTGCCATTTTACCTGGCTAAAACAGATCTTAAGACCTGTCAAAGTATCTGGAGGGTTGGATATTCTGCGCAGGTAGAAATTTCCACCACAACGTCTACCCTTAGCGTATCTCCATTAACATACAAAGTATGCAAAATATTTTATGATTGCAGTATTGGCTTAAGATATCATATTATGTCACATTCATTTTGGGCTATGGTCCTATCTCGTCTTATCTGTGAACCTCATCACCCTATCCTTCCTCTCCAATACCTTCTTTAACCTCGGAGCTGACACTGATAACACAGACCAACTCCCGAGATAACAGGTAATGTAATATCAGATACATACACAATATCCATAATGGAACCATTAGCTTTGTTCATTTCTTTTCAATAATATCAACATCGGAAAACATACTCAGCTCCTCTCCACTTCCTCCTTCCTGTGATTAACAGTTATACTATATTAATATACTGTTACGAGTGTGGATTAATAGAGGTGCTGTGCTTGAATCAGCCCCAACACGCCTCCATAAACACAGTGTCTTTTCACACATTACAAGATCATATCTATATGACAGAATGTGTTGTATATTATTCAAGCACAATAACATGACAAGGACATCGTCCTCATGTGTTTTCAAGTAGGCATCGCACACAATGTGATTTCCGCATTTTAATTTCGGGAAATGTTGCGCATCGTGTAGCACTTGCCTGTATATAACCAGGAAGGGAATACTCAACTTCCTTCTTTCATAGTATGTGGACAGGCCCAGCTGTGTAAAACACACTGACACTTCATACAATGATATCTGATATCTAAGATCCCAAATGACCCATTCTCAAAACAAGGCTTCAGCTCTGGTCTTTAACACAAAGCGCAGATCCTCGAATGCATTCTTTAAAACTAAGACACTCTGCAAGAGCGCCAAGTTTTTCTGACAGTGGTTGGAGTTCCAATAGGCACAGCTGATTGAGACCATGTTGAGGCTCATACAGTCTCTTGGTCACTGCCTATTGCTGCTGACCACCAACAGCAGTGTACTGTCTGCCTCACGTTCCTGTAATCCAAAAACACTCATTTGGAGTTCTGCAAGATTACACAGTGATTATCAAGTAAATTCTGTCCGCTTACAAAGACATCCTCGATCAGAGACCGCCAGGGGCTCTTCTCTCCATTTTTGCAAGTCATATCTGGGAGTTTATCGGATAGTTATCCTTGACAGCTGCAGCACATTGATACTATCTCCTTCTATCCATATATACGGTTTTATGTTGGTCCATTCTGATGTCTCGGCTGAAACTCAATCCAAGCCAGAGACAACATTTCATCCATGGTAACCTTGAAAATATGCAAGTCTTGACTTATCCGGTAAAATATTCAGTGTCTAAAGTCAACACTTGTGTACATTCAGGTAAAAACAAAGTCTTGATGAAGTGGTGTCAAGTGACAACCAGTATCACTTATTCACAGCACAACTGTCAGCTCTTCTTTGTGCACAGTAGATAACTTTACAGTGTGTTGCATGAGGCACTTGCCTCATTTCTTAGAATATTGAATAAAAAAAAATTGGGCCATTAGAATACCTCACTGGCTTTCCTAGAAAAAACAGTTTGGCCCAATGCCAATATTCTTCTGTGTGGCGGGATCAGGGTATAATCCCTTGGTCTAACACTAGAGTGTTTGGTGGTGACGCTTTTCTTGCGTCATTCCTTGAATTCCTGTATGTCACAAACTGACACTCAGACAAGCAATGAGATTTTCACTGCATTGCATCATGTGGAACAGTTCATTACATGTAAGAACAAGGTTTGGGTTTCATCAGTTCATGTAAGCCAACCAGCATAATAACTGCAGGGTCACCTGGCTTGGCTTTCACAAGCAGTTATACAGCAATTCTCCCAAACAGTAACATTTGCATCAGCTGATCTTCTGCACATGTTCACAGACTGTGCAGCTGAACTGCAGTGGTCAGCGTACAGGGAAGCCTGTTCTTATGGTAACACATCTCATTCTGTGTGTTCTTCAGCCCTTTCCCTTCCAAACATAAGTTGAAAACATATAACAACTGATATAACACACCTATCCAAGTGGTGAAACAGTCTTCTTAAAAGCTGCCCCTGTAGCTACCAGTACACCATGTTGAGAACGGTAGAGATCTGGCCTACTGCTCTCTCTAAGCAACTTTCACCTAACTTTGTACAAAGAACAAGATGATCCTAAACAATATAAACCATACATTGCATTAATCTTGACTGAACTATTCACAAATTGCCATATACTTTGGGCATACCCGTACCCTTGTTTTCGAAGCTGCAATGTATGGTGCTAACGAGATAATACAAGATCAATGTATTTGCTATACCAGCTTGAGTGCAGAGCAATGTTATAGGTGTAAAACTATACACTGATTATTTATTGTGCAAAAACATAAAAGGGTCTTGTGCACATTTCCGTCACAGTGCCATCATAAAATGAACATGTCTCATTTCTGAAATTAGCGTAGACCTTTGAAAGTTAAACGTGGCACTGTGGAAACAGAAGTCAATTGACTAAGTTCATGCCTAAAAGATGACAAAACATCCTGTTTTCATGTTTACTGAAAAAAAAAAAAACCTAATCCTTTTTAGCAATTTTTTTTTCACTTTCACCTTTTCTCTGGTCTGAATGAAGGAAATGTTTTAACAACTTATCATTAAAAAAAAAAAAAGATTTAGGAATTATCCTCACTGGCCAAAAAAAGTATTCCAAATCAATAGCCATGAATAACATTGTAGTATTGCACAATCAGCCGACAGAGTTGCACAAGACCCAACAAATGTGAAGAAGATGCCATTTTTTTTCTGTGTCTGAAAGAAACTGGATTGGATAGACTATAATGTGACACAATGCTTTCTTATGACTACAATCATATACACTGACTGGTCAAAGCATAAAGGCCCTTTACTGATCACACATAGTAGCAAAGGGCAGTTATACTCAAAACAGTTGAATATATACAGTGTTTACATAACATCTGCCCCAGCAGTAGGCTACTAACACGGTGAAGGGGATGGACAATGCACCTGTGTAGCAATACCTATCAGCACATACCAACTTGTACACGTACACACACAAAGGTACCCAGCTCAAATTTACAGTGAAGCATACACATATCCATACACGCTACATAACTTACAATCATCTAGACATTCTCACAGATCCCAACACACAATTTTTAACACCTGTGATGATCAAGTGTATCCGTGGAGACCCAACACCTGCTGATGATATTTTCTTTTATCTTTTTTTTTTATTTTGTCTTTTGCTTTATCTAGTACTTCTTTTTTTTGATGTTTTTGGTTGATTTTCGGTAGTTTTTTTTTCTTTTGTTTTTGTATGACACATGAATCAAGGGTGTGTGAAAAAAGTAAAATCAAAATTAAAAAAGTGAGATGGCAGGACAGAGTTTGCCTTTCACAGTTCTGTGTTGGAGTTTCACTTTAAAAGACAGTATATCCCACTGTTTCAATGTGAACATATGGTCTTTTAAAATGAAAATAAAAACACTCCAACATGATCAAAGCAAAATTTGAACCTGTAAATGATAACAGTCTCTACAAGATGAGTTTCAAATCTAAAAAAGGTCTTCCTTTCATTTCACAAGTCCCAACAAAAATATCATGTATTCATTTCCGTTCACTAATCTAGGTTGGCTTAACTGACAATCAACACTAAACAATGAAACACAGTTTGGACATAAATTCTACGCTTGCTTCCCACATAACAACAGATTCTGCAAAATTTGATATTCTTTTGTTTATAACAACAAAATAAATAACATGTATCACTCATTGAGGGGCAGCCCGAGCCCAGCCTATTACTGAGACTTCAAAATGCAAGGTATCTATGCACTCCCATGTTAAGCACAGCCAGACTGGGCCCCCATAAAAGGCTTCAATGACAGCAGAGAATTATAATGGATTATACGAAAAGTCAAGCATGATTCTTTTTTTCTGCTTATATGGCTAGCTGCTCAACGTACAAGTATGGATAGCATGAGGTAGGAAACTCATGCTTACAAAGACTATTACTTATGGCTGTACATCCCAACCTAAGCAAATGCCATTGATTATGCCAGAATACAACCAAAATAGCCCCCAATTTCTTTTCATACTCATTATTCAAGTCTTATGAGAATCTTTCCATATGTTCACATTAGGAAATCACCCAAGTCTATCTGTTTGTACCCGTACGAAACTTAATATGGATTCTTTTGAACTGTTACATAAGAAAACAATGATACAGTTATATACTATAATAGTTAATTGGGCAAGGAAGAATCAAGAGAAACATCATCTAGAGAATATTCGTAGTCGGGCACAGTTTGGTCCACACCCTTCTGAACCAGGGCTGGCCGGTTTGGCGGTTCCATCAGGATGGGGCGCGTAAACCAAGGATGTTCCAATGCCTCTGCAGCACTCAGTCGCTCATTTGGATCGTGACGGAGGAGGTTGCGTATCAGACACTTGGCACGGGCCGACACTGAGTCGGGGATCTTGTAAGCCCCACGTCGTATCTTTCCAAACAGGACAATGGGCTCCCGGTCGTGGAAAGGGTAGCGACCGACTAGCATGGTATAGATCATGACTCCGAGACTCCAGAGGTCGGCACACTTGCCAGAATATCCATTACGAGCTGACAGGATTTCTGGGCTGACATAGGCTGGGCAGCCATGTTTGTCTGTCAGGGTGTCAGATGCATCATCATCCTCAAGGACTATGGCGTCATCAAGCCCATCCAAACGCAGTGCAGTTCTGAAAAATCAAAGAAATGATGTCAAAATACTGCCAGAATGTGGTATTTTACTTAACTATATCCTCGTACTAAACATAGATATTGTTATGTTGTGCTTAGAGTTTCCTGATGTTTTCATGCAAGAACTGGGCCAACTGAAGTCTCTCACTTTTTATTTGTTTGCTGTCACCCACAAAACATAACAGATATAGCATCCTTGAACACTACTCTAAGGAGGGAAATGATACATTATACATGCAAAAAAAAAAAAAACAAAAAAAAAAAAAAAAAAAAAAAAAAAAAAAAAAAAAAAAAAAAAAAAAAAAAAAAAAAAAAAAAAAAAAAAAAAAAAAAAAAAAAAAAAAAAAAAAAAAAAAAAAAAAAAAAAAAAAAAAAAAAAAAAAAAAAAAAAAAAAAAAAAAAAAAAAAAAAAAAAAAAAAAAAAAAAAAAAAAAAAAAAAAAAAAAAAAAAAAAAAAAAAAAAAAAAAAAAAAAAAAAAAAAAAAAAAAAAAAAAAAAAAAAAAAAAAAAAAAAAAAAAAAAAAAAAAAAAAAAAAAAAAAAAAAAAAAAAAAAAAAAAAAAAAAAAAAAAAAAAAAAAAAAAAAAAAAAAAAAAAAAAAAAAAAAAAAAAAAAAAAAAAAAAAAAAAAAAAACAAAAAAAACAAAAAAAAAAAACCAACCTATAACAGCATTTAGGTTGGGCAAATCAATACACATCACACCCTACTCACTGTTCTGCATACCCTCCCACGTTTAGAAAAAAAAAAAGGTATGGTGAGAGATAAAAGCATTTGCACAACTAGCAACTGCATGTGTGAAATTTTCCTTATAAATGTCTTTGTAACTGGATTTTGTGATACATATGCTTATATGCAAGAATAAACATTACATTCACATATATGTATTTCAAACGATCTGACAAAAGCCCATGAAATACCAAAATCTGCCACAAACTCAAAGCTTTGCACTCTAAATGACACAAAATGATTTACAACACACTTTACCTACCTCTCTGCATCTTTGAAAACAAACTTCCTCAGCTTGAGATCCCGCAGCACGACTCCGTTCTCATGGCAGTGGCGGACTGCATCCACCACCTGCCTGGCGAGCTCCCGAGTCTCTTGCTGCTTGAGCTTCTTCTTCTCCCGGACATACGAGTGGAGATCCCCATAGCCCCGCTGGAAGAAGATGTAAGCTGACGTCTGGCCAAGGATGATCTCCCAAATACTGACAACGTTGGGGTGGCCGTCCGTGGCCAGGTAAGGGGCCAAAGCCTGCCTGTATTTACACAGTGGTAGCACCTAAGGAAAGGAAAACATACATGAATCAAATTAGTATTCCAATTTCAAACTTCGACTTCATTTTGCAGAGATTTGCTTTGTGCAAACAAAATGAGACTGAAAAAAGTATTTCTAACAATATAGTGTCCATATTCAGTAGGCCAGAGGATAAAATTCCCAGCCTTTTTTAACGAAAATCCCCCCCCCCCCCCCCCCCCCAAANAACAATAAAAGCCCATTCTGCTAAAAATAGTGATAAGTCCTGAAACCATGCCCAATCTCAGTTATACATACATTCAATTTAGGTTAATGGGAGATCAAGAATCTCAACTGAGTGCATTATTATGTAGGCCTATGATATGAGGAAGAATATTTTGTCAGAACTGCAATCAGCACTCCCAGAATTCTTTTATGCAACAGACGTCAGTAACAAAAATGAGCTTTGCGTTATTTCTAATTCCAGCGCTTGAGGCGAGGCCGCCAAAGTGCGTGCAACAAGACCCCAATGTGGCATCTGATCTATAGTTACGTGAATATTGACAAATCAGCCACCTAAAGGGGAAAAGCTTGGTAATTCATACTGACATAACTTGCGTCACTGCAAGAACGTTTGTCTGGAAAAGGATTCCTCTGTAATCCGCTACTTTTCTATTTACAAGAAATAAATTGCATACAGCAAGTAATGGCTATAATAAGCCATTTTCCTCGCGTCACTAGGTATGGCATCTCCACATTCCATTACGTCTAAATATAGACCGGTGACAGCCTACGTCATCTATACGAGCGATCAATATCCGTGCCCCAGCTCGCTGGATCCGAGAACCGAGGCGAAGGAAATCAGCTGATGAACTCGACTCGCGGCTTTCGCAACTCGCTCGCAAGTTCAGGTCATCGCGGTCAAGAACAAAGACCTGTCCTGTCCTGCGGGCATAGACCGGGATCATGTGGCTTGGCCATGTCGGGTCATTTTACGCCTAGTTATGTGGTCATTCGCATCAATACGTGGTGGTGGAAGAAAAAATTCATCTGCGTCATAATGACTTACGCTTTGACTATTGTCCTAGTTACTTTTAGAAAGCAAATTTAAAATCCCTGGTTCATCTGGGTCAGACAGTGTATACTAAATTAAAGCGGAATCCCGATACAAAATACGCATTATCTAAGTGTATCTTGTTACTGAGTATGATTTTCACATGCACAGATTCAATATTTTTCTACCATTTCAGTATTGCGGTGGACCTCGATATTGAGTATAGCTCAATAATAAGTATTATAATTTTTCCATGCATCATGGCATATTTAATATTTTAGTGTAATTTCTTCCCAAGTTCAATGTAGGCTTAAAGTAAAAGGGCTGCTAAACAGTGAGGCTTGGACAGGTGTGGATTTTCTTTGTAAGTTAAAGACTAAACCATACGCAGAAACGTGTTTATTGTTGTTGTTCCTGAGAAAGGCTGCGCTGCTTATGCAAGCAGTCAGCAACCCTGAACGACAGAATGAACAACTGCGAAGGTAAACGTACTGCGAAACACAACGCTGTCTTAGAACGACGCAGTAACGGCAAGCTATACGGAAGTAGTCCACCAAGCCGACAGACCGGTCGATCTGATAGACGTAGGCCTAGCTAAAACAAGGGCCACGCGCGTTAAAAATAGTTCCTGTCAGAAGGCTGCCAGCTCTTTCCTTCTTTTTTTCTTTTTCTGATGCTCCTTGTCTAATCTAGGCAACCGCTCCGGCTTACGCCAGGACCTAGACAAGCCATTGCTGCCCATCATGCATATAAAACGGTCATGTAACACTACTAATAGTAAAACGAAGTGCGCAGTACTGCGTAGTTGTCATTCTAAAGTTGTTCGGAGACACTACGTGTATTTCCCTTTGTCCTCAGCGCGCCCCCAGCTGGGTCTTTGAACGTTAGGCCTAGTGTCACTGCTATGTTACTGCTACTGTTACTAGTATTACTGTTAGTGCATGACTTGGTCTCTTTCTCTTTGACCTAGCCAACCAAACTGACTCCATTGTAAAGAATGCGCGTTTTCGTGACGATCGATGCACGTTGCTAATCAAAGAAAAATGCCTGACTTCCTGTCAGATGGGGGTTTATGAATGGAAGCACTGGGCGCGCAGGTGTGAATGTAGAGACAAAGACCTGAGATAAAAACGCTTTTTTGGGGGGNNNNGGGGGGGGCGGCAAGTTTAACGAGGACAAAAAAGTAATTAAGGTATTACTGAAAAAAGTGAAAGGTATGAACACAAAAGTGAGAGACAATGCAATATGAGAGAGGTACCAAGGGAAAGTGATCTTATGAAAAGATGAGATTCAACATCCATCCAACAATTTGCATGCAATGTTCGGAGTTCTACTGGGCAAAATGGTACAAACAAAGCTTATTTCCCTATCCTTCTCCCCCCCCCACCTCCCCTCTTTTCTTGAGCCACATTATCTCAGAAACAAAATTTAATAATGCATGCACATTTTACCATAGAATTGGTAACTTCTACCTCACTGACAGAATTTACTGATGAGACTGATGAACTGAAAAGTTTATAAGAAGCAAAAGCCCTAGACTGGCTGTCTTTACTCTGAGATATTTCTTCAGAAGTTTCATTTCTCCTATACCATTTCTAACACTGTCAACCTTGCTGCATCTATTCCTGAATTTGTTCCAGATTCTTTACCCATTATCACATGAGCTAAAAGTTTACATGAGCCTTGCAGCGAGACTGATATTTAAATATAAAACTGCGATGGAGATTCATGATGTATTCAAATTCAAATGAGAACGTTGCCAATGAAAAAAGCTATGCTGCTGGTCCAGATAATAATAAGGAATTGACCACCTCTAATGCACTGTGCTACTTTATTAGTTATCTTTGCATCTTCATCCTAAAGATTTACTAGACAATCAGAATGATATCTTTCCTTTAACACTTCTTTAACATAGGGCCTGTTGCCTCACACTGTCACAGGACCAGACCAATGTAGACTAATCAAACAGCAACCATCAGTGTGCAAAATGCAAAACAGCAGTGAACACTTTAAACTTATTCGCAAATGAATTGATCCACTAATGGATGATCCTGTAATTGTGCATGACCGTTCTGCATACATGCACAAAGATCTAGTCATGAAATGTGCATAGGTAGACTAAGAAAAATTGAATAGATATATAGCTCTATCAATTATAGGCTGATTTCTAAATTAACTTCTTGCTCCTTTCTGAAGGAACCAGGGAGAAACAATCACAAGACGCACCTGACACACAACACTATCCTTAAATCAAGAGCAAACTCCTGATATGCCAGAAATATGTGTCCAAATATTCAATGAACTTTAAATCCATGTTTTTAGAGAACATCAGGAGAGGATTTATGACAGAATGAGATGCAAGTGGTAAACATTCCCTACCATTTATGGGTAACAGTAAATGAAAAGTAAGAATTTTCCACAATAAAAATATGGCCACATATTAATATACATACCTTGCACAAATATTCATCTCCTGTGGTTTGGTCAATAGCTGTACAACTTTCCACAGAGGGACTGACTTGATGAATAACATATTTTCCTATCTGAAGAAACTGTTCTTGTGGCGATCCTGCTCCATCTTCAGCAGAGCAGAATGTTGGTGGTGAACATGGTTGTAAATCTGGCGATAAAGTTCCTAAGTTTGGTGGTTGCTCATATTCCACTTTCTTTTTGGGCCCATGACTTATCTGCAGTCGTGGCCTTGGACGCTGTCGGTTCATAGAACCAACTAGGAATGATGAAGGTGGAAAAAATCTGACAAGTAGATCACACGACTGGACGAGGTGGGATGAACAGGTCAGGAGTTCTTGAGATCACAGACTGCGCAATTTATACAATATTTATGTACAATAAAAAATTTTATGTACAAAATAGCACCAAAGGTATTGCAAACGGGATTAAATATACAAATGCTGCCAAGTAATGGAGTTCTTGTCAAGCCAGGTGTCAGGCTTGAACACCTGACCTGAAGTTCGTAGGAGGTAGGGGAGGTACAAACTGTAGTGCCATTGTGATGTGTTGGTTACAAAGTTATAAGTCACAAGTGTTCATCACAGGCACTGGTAACAGAATAACTGGCTGAGCGATGATTGCATCTGATGCGCGACATTTTGATTATTGAAGTGGTATTGCGCAATAGAAAAAAACTAACACATCACAAGTACAAATTTATTTGAGTCCAAAATAAAACTACAAACTGCTAGACTAGACTTCTAGATAGATCTACTCTACAGATGTCTAGACTAGTTCATCTGAACTATCATAAGGTTCTTGGTAGCATTTTTGTATACTAGAACTGAACTCTTAAAACCTACACACTCATGTGTCACTATGAAGTGAAAGTGAAACCAACAGTCTAGAACGTGCTATATAATACGCAGTACTCCCGTTTGCATCGATATGATGAAATCAGGCAGCAAGTGTGTATGTCAGTGTGAGTTGGTCTGCTGCTGACCTCAACCCCAAATGAAGTAGTCCTTGTCTGTCCTCCGATTCTATATGATGTCTCCTGGATCAGTGTGACATTTCACCAAGTGACGAAATAAGTCACAGATCTTCGATTCGGTCGGGTGGCGGTCACTTCAAAGCCAGAGCGAGTGATGAGTCACTCGTCCTGTTAGTCTTTCTGCGCCGATACCTGGGATCCTGTGTCAGGCTTCTAGAACCCACACAAAGCAAAAACAGGTGTTAGAATTTGGTTAGATTCAATCTTGACAATCCAGCACTTGTTTGGATCTTGTTTTAAACCTAGGAAGGGTTGCCTCAACCGACCCCTCCAAGTTTTAAAACAGCACAAGCATAGAATCAACCGACGACGCCATTATAAAATCTTTCAGTGACACGGAAGGTGCTTCACCTAACAGGATATTCTTCCACTCTGTATTCATACGCATACTAAAATACTATTATTGTCTTTAATAACTGAAAATACTCAAAGATTTGTACTTTTTTGCATGTAAAATAAAAATTAGATTTTAAATATTGTCTAAATATTTACAAAAATGCCAAACTTTAATGTACTATTTTCGTTCAATTAACTTCCGCTTATTCGTTTTTAGCAACAAACCTCCGGTTTCTAATCACGTGATGGTTGACGTAGGGAATCCCCTGGCATATTTATTCCTTATATGGCATTCTAAAAATATCTTAAGTTTGTATGACGCAGTCATTCAACTTATGACATGAATGAAACTTCCAGACGGTTCCTTGAAAACGCTTTATATTTTATTGCAGTGTTTGGAACTAATGAAAGCTGTTTCAGATGATTTCTTGAAACTGTTTGTTTAAGTCTAACCCAATATTAATGTGATCCTTTTGCTTACTGTCAAGTGCATTAACAACAAATGGAAGACAACAAAACCAAAACGTTTTAGGAAATGTAATGTGGGGNNGGGGGAGGGGGAAGAAAGGCTTATATATATCTAGTTCATGGTACCAGCACAGTTGTTATATATTATTTTGAGCGAAAGAAAAAAAATGACCGAAGGAATCATGACTTCCAAGTGAGTGTGGCCGCGGCAGGGGTGGACATAGGAGGGGGACCTAAAGGCTATCGTGAGAAGGGGAGATGGTTTATGGAATTTTTTTTTTCACCGTTTTCAAGGTGCATGATCAGCATGCTCACAGTGTGAATAATGGAAACTTTTAGAATTGCGTGATGTCTCATGTCCTTATGTCTCAAGCGGACACCGTACGGTAGTGGTCAGAAAGAAATGCATGTCATTGTATTCTACAAGGGAGTCAAACAGGAGTTGTGAAATGCCACGTATCCGTTACTGAGCCGTAACACGTTACGTATGACCCAGAAAATGCATGCGGTAAGCAAGGAAAACGAAATGAGGTCGATTATCGAATGCCACTGAGCGCACATCGCGCTTTTTCTAGAACGCAGTTTATCGACTACCGAGCGCTCAGTGTTGACAATTTGTCGTGCTTTGATTGGATAGCTTTATCACGTGACACTGCCCCGTATCGCGCTGACGGTCCACGTCCGTAATCGTTGGGCCAATGAACGCTTGAACGATTTCACCGTCCTAGCTATGATGATGAAATCCGTAGAAACCTACGTGCGAGAGAACTCGTTTCCGCATGCGAATTTCTTTCTCTGTTCTTACGTATGGCAGATGTTTTGAATCGACCGAATAACCACCGTGTTGTGTTCTTATCATGAAAAGCCTGCATAAAATCTGGAAATTCATAAGTTCAGTTTGCGCTTACTAAAAAGATAAGCATTTTTTACTTTCTTTTGAACAATATGCGTTCTTCTTGTCGTGGTTATCGTTTGTAAACAACAACACGTGAATTTTACGGGATTTCATCAGCATGCCATCTACTATTCACATGGAATACATTAAGGTCAATGGCCTTGTCTTAAGTTTAAGTTGCATCATCGACTGTCAGCAAAACGTTCACCCCATCATGTGGGTATGGGAGGGGTATGACATAGGAAAAGGAGATTGGGGGGCGCAATGTTATGTGCACCTAAAGATGTTCAATATTTCAATCCCAAGGAACGATTTTTTCAAGCACTGTGGTAACATGATGGTAGCACTGGCCCATTCATCTCTCGTATTACGTAAAACTACGCCTTGGCGTTGTAGCACAACAATAACAATATATTTATTGACCCCGGACAGTATGACCAAATGTTATGGCGATGTTCTTAACATTGAATTCATTCGCTCACTCACCCTCACCCTCAAACCATATCCGCACACACTTCCTTACACGTCTCCTTCTTCAAACCCCACCTCTCTCTCTCTTTCTTGTCTCTCTGTTTCTCTCTCTCTCTCTCTGTCTCTCTCTTTCTCTCTCTCTCTTTCGCTCGCTCGCCTCCATCCCCGCCCCTCCATTTGCACTTGTACCTTCTCACACTCACTGATGACTAACATACGTAACAGATGCTGAGGACACAAGGGCACTGATATTGAGTAAATTATGTAGGCTATAATATTGGTGTGCAAAAGAAAAGCAGTTTCCAGTAACAATGATGAGGCCTTCTTGGGAGGAGGAGAGGGTTGGGGGACGGAGGGATGGTGGTTGCTAAGAAGCCTCCCTTGCAGTGAAGTTATGCGTTTATCGAAGGAAATCCATCTTTACAGACATATATTATGTGAGCAGTTGGGAAGTCACGGGTAATCACTAGACTTACACGTAGAAGTTTGAATTAAATAGCTGTGAATTTTGACTCCTGTGATCCAGTAGTTAAGTAGCACACGCAGCCTTGCAAGTTGAGAGGCTGTGGGTTCGAACTTCGGTAGATAAGATAAATTTTGTAGTGTTAGTTGTTGTTTTTTTTCGGCCATTCTTCTCAAAATTGATCGTTCACAGTAATGTGGTTAAAATCCTTAGTAACATGCTTCACAATGCGGTTTTATATAAGTCTCGTATCCAGCCTTAGGTTCGGTCATGCGACTTCACACTATTATCACCCACCAGGCCAGATCACTCTAAGACTTTCTCAAATTCCTAGGGAGAATACAATGCCCCTGCCATTTGGAGACGATGTTCACTAGCATCCTGACAATGTCTTTCACTGCCTACAGCCAGGTACCCCTTTTACAGGTGGGTGGATTTAGAAAAGTGTGAATGAAATGATTTCCCAAGGCACCGTGGTCAGGAATCGAACCCACTACCTTTAGATCTTGAGTCTAACGCCGTAACCATTCGGCTTTGCTGCTCCACTTTATCTTATCAAATTAACTGGCAGATTTCTCTCTCTTATAGAGGATAGAATAGGTTATGCCAAACCGCTCTGTTATACGTAGTAGAGTTGAGTACTAGCTACACGTACCACTACTTCTTCATGTGTAGTAAATTTACCAAGCACAGGAAGAAGCCTCATTATCGCCATCATTCAAACACGATCAAATTTCAAAAACGTATGAGTCCTGGAAAAAAAGAAGATTTGTTAAAAAAAACAAAAGCTGTGTAGTTTCTTCAAAAATGATTAATGATTAGTGAAGTGGTAATGCAAGAATGTAATTATTATTATTATTATTATTATTATAAAGGGGGAGAAATGTAAGCCCGAGCTGATATTATCTGGAANTTTATAGATACCGACTATCTGACTCGTGACAAAATGTAAGCCCGAGCTGATATTATCTGGAAAGTGTATCAGTAAGGATTTTACTAAATTACTGTGGACGATGGAACCTGAGCATAAAGGTAGGAAAAAAACAAACAAAAAAAAAAGTGAAAATGAAAAAATCACTAGAAATTTTCCTGAGCCTACTAGAGGATCGAACCCAGAATCTCTCAGTTTAAGAGTCTGAATGTGCTACCACTACACCACAGGGATGCTAACTTCACAGCAGTTGGAACCGTTAATACGTACTGCCTGAATAATATAATAATGTTCCCTAACTCACGTGTGAGCCTAGTCTAGTGTTCACCCGTGACCCTAACACAATTCCCTACTGCGCACAGTAAGAATGTTCTGTAGCCTATAGTGCACTAGAATAATTACCGGTATATCTTGCAGTGTTTTGTAAACACGGTGCCCTCCACCGACATCCAAACTCCATATATTATTTATACTTAGTGCATAAGCGTCAACGACCTGAAGATACCATGAGTAGCTGTCTGTCTTATTTTCATCTGTACTCATTTCTATCATTTGTACACATGTTGTGAACTGTGTTTTCTGTATTGTTTGCTCCTATAATTATGTAGACTATGTGCGCCTACTTACAAGCGCAAGAAATGAGTTGAACCGCATTGAACTGGAAGATCAAATATAGCTTAGCTGGAAGTGGAAGGGCA
>JAWQUT010000073.1:352618-362658 GCA_033807755.1 Ellobium chinense
GGGTTGAAATAGGAGGAAAAGCAGAAGAGTGAAGGGGACAGAAATATCGTCACACTGCCGTACACATGGTATGATTTATCTCATTTTCGTTCCAGTTCTTTTGCCAAAAAAAAAAAGAAAACCAAAACCAACAAACGGAAAGCAAAAGGAAGAAGAAGAAAGCAACAACAACAAAGCTAAAAACATCTTTGTATCTGAGAACGAAATGAAATAGAT
Source organism: Ellobium chinense (assembly GCA_033807755.1). Classification (NCBI taxonomy): domain Eukaryota; kingdom Metazoa; phylum Mollusca; class Gastropoda; order Ellobiida; family Ellobiidae; genus Ellobium; species Ellobium chinense. Next base: position 352,835 of record JAWQUT010000073.1, read on the forward strand.
CTACATGATGCACAAATATTTGGGTTACAGAGTACATTTGGGGGAACGTTATGAGAAAGGAAGTTAGAAAAAGACTAGACAAAATTTGCAACGGCAGACGAGGGCTGGTAGAAGCGATTCTTCCATTAAAATTTCTCCGATTTCAGACATTACTGGGTATTATCAACTGCGCAGCGGCACATATTATACTGGGCACTGTCCGTATTAAGAAATGTTAGCGAAAGGGAAGAGACAGTTTGTATTTGAGAATATAGCGGATAGTGTCAAGGACAGACTGACTGACCGACAGAAAGGCCGGCAAGCAAGCAGGCAGAGGAGGCGGGCAGGCAAGCAGGCATGCAGGCAGACAGACAAGCATGCAGGCAGGCAGGCAGAAAAACAGACAGATAAGTAGGCAGGCAGGCAGAGCTGGAACAAGAGTTCTAGTTGACTCAACAGAGGTTGAGATTATGGAATATTATGAGTAACGAAATGTGATGAGCGACATAAATATAGAGAGTGAGAGAAAGGATGGAAGAAATGAAAATAATCTACATTGAAACAGCTTAAGTAGCAAAGACGGACAGCCCAGTACATAAACTCCCCTGTAGGAAAAAGAAATAATAAAAAAAAACACTCAAAGACTTCCATTAGAGAGAAGAGAGAATGTAAGTGAGTCTGGAAAATGCAAGAGGCCTGAGAGGGAGTGATTACTTCCAGCTGGCTACTGAAGTTTACAAAACTCTTCCAAGAGTCTTCTAAAAAGATCGGATTCCAGAGGAAATATTTATGTTGAAGACACCTGGAGTCTGTACCTAGAAATAAGTTTACAGGTTTGTAGCCCATGTGAGTGCAGAGTGAGGGAATGTGTAGGTATGTGTAGATGGCGGTTTGTACACACTGCTCAAGGTTCGGACATTAACTCTCTCCAGTAATTATTGTAGGCACAGTTTCAGAAATTAAACTTCTAGCAATGCAAAAAAAAATTATCCTTGGATTGTGATGTTCCACTGCTTGAGAGACAGATAATCAAAGAGTCAGACAGAGAGACAGACAGACACAGGTAGGCAGGCAAGCATGCAGGCAGGTAGGCAGGCAGGCAGGCAGACAGACAGACAGACAGACAGACAGACAGACATGCAGGCAGGCAGACAGACAGACAGACAGACAGACAGACAGACATGCAGGCAGGTAGGCAGGCAGGCAGGCAGACAGACAAACAGACAGACAGACAGACAGAGCGGGAAGGGGGGGGAGAAAAAGCGAAAAGCTCTGGCAGATGAGTTCTGCTTCTTTCTGGCGCTGACTTTCACGAGTTTCAAATTTCAAAAGAAACAAGAGCTTGCATGAATTAACACATATTTTACGTCTGAAATCAGTCGTGCGTTAACAAGAAGATAAACATTTGTACAGGTAGCCTATATGTGGGTGAGTGCTGCGATTCAGATGAAGAACAAGTGGCATCAGGGATTGGTGGATTCTGTGTGGCTTTTTATGCTTTACATTTTGTGGTACCTTCGCATCTCTTTTCATAGCCTAGATTCCGAAGAAGATATTTTGTGATACTTTTCTAATTTTGTGGTATGTATTTTGTGCGTGAGCGAGTGATTGAAGGTTGAGCCAATGCCTGTACTGTGTGTTTTCCCCTTGGATCTGTGTTGTGGAAAGGAAGGCGTGAGAATGAGCGAAAGGAGGAGAGTATCTTTCTGTATCTCATATTCACAAGTGGATATACACACACACACACACACACACACACACACACACACACACACACACACACACACACACACACACACACACACACACAGACACACACANACACACACACACACACACACAAACACACACACATTTATACACACACACCCACAGTAACAACATAGAGAGAAAGACAGAGAGAAACAGAGAGAAAAAGACACACTCACATACACAAACACACACACACACACACACACACACACACACACACACACACACAACACACACCACACACACACACACACACACATACACACACACACACACACACATACACACACTCACAAACGAACAGAAAGAGAGAGAGAGAGAGAGAGAGAGAGAGAGATTTGGGTGACACTGTAATATCTATGAAAGCAAGAGGATGTGCAGTTCTAGATCATACAGCGCTGTTTCAATTTACGCCTTCAAACTTCAGAATTTGCTTTCAACAGAATGTGCACGATGTTTTATTCATTACGCTTACATGAACGCCTCAATCAGGAATGCCAGGCTGCACGAATGCCTAGGGTCATTCCATGGTAACTGATAGGACATTTAGACAATACTTTTCAAACAAAAAGCACTCGCAGATTTCCTTAATCCATTTTTATTTAATTTTCTTTACACAAATCAAAAAGTATTGGCAAATTAACTGACAAAACTTACATTGGACTTTTGAGATAAATTGGATCTCACATAATCACACCTCATATGGTTGGAAACTGATGGGACAGAAGAAGTACCTTCGTTTTTGTCATGGGAACCCAAAGGAGCAAAACTTCTGATATTCAACCACTGATAATTTTTTTTAAAAACACCTATTTTTGTACACTCAGATAATGCATCAGCAATTTTATTCAACAACAATAATTTAGCACACTAGGGCCGTCTTCCTGAGTAAATGACGAGACAAAAAAATTGATAACCGATGGGACACAATGATAACACAATATTCTAGAGAAAAAGGCTACTTTGCACATGACCAAGCGCGGGGGTTCAATCTACCAATAACTGTTATTCCAAATATTCTGCACAATTATGCACCAACTTGCTATATAGTAAGTTGCATTTGAAATTGGTCATCGGGTAACAGTTTACATGGAATGACCCTCAAGCAGAAGTTGGGTTAAATGAAAGTTTCATAGAGAAAACGGAAGAAGAAATTAAATAAGAGAGATGATTAAATGGATTTGATGTGTCCGAGCAGAAAATAGTTTTTATATCCGTATGCTTTAATTAATGTATTGTGTTGAACTTGTAAAACTTGAACGAATAATGAGTATAAGTATTATATGTTGAGTAGGGAAAGAGACTGGATGAGATTAGATTGATTCCAGCATGGAGGAAGACTGAGATTGAAGGGGAAAGACAGAAGATGAATGGAAGCAAGACGCGTTGGAGGAAGAAGGGGAAGGAGAGAAGATGTCAGAATATGGCTGATCTTGTGTCACCGTGTTCCTGTAACGATATTAGGGAAGAAAGAGCCCTCCCCAGTTATTGATATTTTCTTCCATCTCCGTTAAGGTGACAGGAAAGAGGGCCAGGAATATAAAATTTAGGACAAAAAAAGAAGGAGAGGAGGAAAAGGGGGCACGATGTTGATGAATATTTCAGATATGAAGCGCGAATGAGAAACTTGGGAATTGAATTTTACAACAGAAGCGTCTCGTAACAAATAATTTGGGATGGACCTACAGTCAAGGTTTGGTTTGAGGGTGGGGAGAGTAGCGGGGATGAAGAGAGAAGAAGAGCTAGATTTACGTCATTTAGACCTACTAAGCAGGCACAATGGCCAAGAGCTCATCTCTTGATGCGAAATGCCCTGAGTTCGAAACCTGTCAGTCGTAAGTACCCCCATAGGTATTTCTCGTGGTGTTTCAAAGACGCCCACCCATCTGAAGCTTGACGGAGATCCAAACCTCGACTCTGATATAGCCATAACTGTGCTGAAAAGGAATGTTGAATTTTAAGTCTACCAAGTCAATCAGAGATGGACACTCCCGCTGTGCATATAAAACGTGTTGTTATTAAGACACTGCGGTGGGGAATCGATATTAACACGATTTCTGGTGTTGAGTTCTAGCGTGCCAGCAGTGAATTATTCAATTTGGCGGTCAGTGTTTGCCGCAGATATCGATTCTGATGTTGGCATTGTGGATGTTTGAAAAAACTACTCATCAGGTATAGAAGAAATCTGGCATCATGCATTTTTAATAAATGTTTACTTCGAGGCGCTCTGTGTCTCGGAATCTCATTTTCTTACTTTTTTTTTTGCTTTTTTTTTCTGGAATTTAAGGAAAATAGATTTTCACTCGGTAGGCAGCATGTTTTTAACAATGTGGTATTGTGCAACACATCGATAATAAAGTGTAATACATTCACGTATTACAACACTTATAAATATTACAAATGAAATAAGTACACAGCAAAATCATTACCACTTATCCTTGCCTGTCCAGTCCAGGAACTTTTCATCTGTGCCTCTTTCTTTCTTTCTTTCTTTCTTTCTTTCTTTCTTTCTTTCTTTCTTTCTTATCTTTTCTTTCTTTCTTTCTCTCTCACCCTTTCTCTCTTTCTTTTTTTCTTTGTTTCTTTCTTTCTTTCTCACTCTTTCTTTCTTTCTTCACCCATTTTCTTTCTTTCTTTCTTTCTTTCTTTCTTTCTTTCTTTCTTTCTTTCTTCTTTCTTTCTTTCGTTCTTCTTTCTTTCTTTCTTCCCCAGCTCCAACTCCCTCCAACTATCCTGTGAGGATTGACTTGCTTTTCATCCTCCCCTCTCTTCGTCCTTCCACTTCAACTGAACCTGTAAACAACCCTGTCCTTCCGACAACCCCTTGCCTTGCGTGATCAGACCTCTTATGGGATGAAATCATCTTACAACCCTTCAATGACCTGCGGCCCGGGTCAACCTTCGTAATAACGGGCCCCTGACCAGAGGTGTTGATCAAGTGTTTGCTATTCGAACTCCTAGCACCTTCAGTTATACAACATACGCTACAAACTTGACCTGTAGCCGCATGCATAATCCTTGCGTTAAATAACATATTGCGTTAACCACAGTGAACACTGCTAATGTTTTAGAAGTTTCCCGTGGTTACCGCAGTGCGTTAACTGACGTAAGGATTATGCATAACGGCCACAGTTCCGTCGAAGTAACAACTAAGATTGTCAGATAAAAGTCTGAAGACAAAACCAAACCTCGTTTCATGTCTAGTTCCAGCGATGGAAAATTCTAGGAATAAGCAAAAATATGTTAAGAGACCAAAAGGCAAGAAAGGCTAGAAGATTTTTCGCAACTCGACGGCCCTTAGAAAAAAAAAAATGTGAGAAATTTGGTGCCATGTAAGTTAGGTTTGCAGCTTACCCTGATGACAGCCTTACTGATGGGTGCAGCACTCCACCCTTCCCACCTCTAGTCGGCGATCAAAATAACCCCGTTGAACCAGGGTTTCATACAATAGAATATAGAAAAGAGATAAAGTGGAAAGAAAGAGAGAGAAAATGAAAGAAAGAAAGAAAGAATTCTGCTGGGAATGGGTTAGGACGAGTGTCAAGTATTCGCCATTACTACCAACAACAAGGATGACATGACGTCATAAGCACTTAGTCTTTATCTATCAAGAATCGAATCAGCATATTTACAAGCACAGCTCGGTCTGAGCCAGTTGTATTTGGAAGTAAACTTGTTGTTGGAGGGGGATAGGAGCTGGGAGGAGTGGGGCATATAGAATTTCTAATCTTTGTAAATCTAGCTGATTGCTTAGCTCAGCGTATCGGAATCACAGTAACGTTATGCTGTCGTTGTGGTTGATGGTGTACATTTAAAAATCGCTTGCTACAGCGAACAGTAACTAATCTTAGATGTGCTAGTGAATCTCTCTCGGTCGGATGTGATCAAAATATCTGAAGACGAAACGACAGCGTTAGCATATAGAATATCCAGGAAAATACTTTCTTCATTCACTAGAGCACTAAATTCAAAGTTGATCGACCGTGAAATATGACAGGTGTATTCATTTATAAATAGACCCTCATCGTTGATCCACCTTGGTCCGGTCTGTTCATAGAAACATCACGGATACTTTGCTGTGCCGGAATGTGAAGGTTCGATGCCTTTGTATAGCGAAATGTGATACGCCAAGATCTTACACTTACAGTAGATGATCTGAATCCACCTTCTTTCAGTGTATGAATGGTAAGAGCTTGTTTACGCTTCGTTACAGTGAGTTTTGTCCAATATACTCCTGCGTGTTTGGTATGCATGATTAAGTAAGCCTGCCGCTGCTGGTCTGATACACAACTCCTGAACTGTCCTTTTAGTTTTCTTGATTTCTTTCACCATCTGTGGTAATGTGAGCGCGTCGGAAACAAGCTTCATATTTAAGATACCCACGCCTGATGTGACAATAACAATAACAATAACAATTTCAGCTCAGACAACAACTTGTTGTAAATAAGCAAACAATAAGAATGTTCTTAACAATTCAATTCATTTCCTACCTCTCTCTTTCTCCCTCTCTCCATCTCTCTCTCTAACTTTATTTTCTTTCTCTGTCATCTTCACACTCACATTAATGAAATTTCAGATTTAGAGTCTTTAATACAGAGATCGAAATAACTGGGTGTTGATGCATGCTGATGTTGGTTTGTATACTCAATGGAACACCATCAACGCATCTTTGACGCCGCCGCTGCCTCAGAGCTAAGAAAAAACCACGCTTAATGTTCAGTGAGCCTTAAAAAAAAAAAAAAGAAAGAAAAACACATGTCTGGAACTGGCTAATGATCGAGTTAAGACATTATCAGACAGCATTATGGAAGGGATTCGTTAACGCTAATATCCAGGTATACTTGTCAGATAATGACTCTACCGGGTCTTGACCACAGACGGCACTAATTTGTGCCATTTGTTAGCCATATGTGTAACATCCGGCTGGAGGAATATCTGAATACACGTGTACTTAATATCGAGGTTTTTACTGTATATAGAGCTGAGATCATGGCGCAGGGAAGCAGCGAAAAAGGCTGTATGGAAAAGACCTAGGTGACACAGTTCCGCAACTCTGGGTTTTTTTTTCAAGAGGTTAAGCCGAACACAATACTGTATAATGATTAGGGGTTTTGAGTATATTCCTACCAATGGTGATAGCATAAACCCCCACCGAAACAATTCTACATGTTTACATAATATCCCTAGAAAAACGGCTCGAAGAAAACCTTCCATAACCTAACGGTAATCTTAGCCTTTAGAAGTTTTGAGTATTAATTGCCAGCCTTGTGTATTAAGACAAACTCTACCTAGACAGTTCTACATTTTTCAAACATTACCTGTAGTAAAAAGACTCGAACAAAGACTTCCTTTAGTCAGTTATCTGCGGTAATCTGAGGTCTGTAGAGGTGTGATAAACAAATGCTGAGGGCTTACCATCTGCTGTAACTCAGCTCGACAGATCGGAGTCTGTTCAGAAAAATATGTAAACATCACCGTCAGTGTTTTGTAGGTAAGTGTGTGAGCAGGCCACGCAATGACTGCTTTGATTCCTTATTTCGCTGATTAGTACGGATATTATATTCTTCTCTGGATTAGGGAAAAGGAGCACATCTGGAGCTGCTCCAGTGAAGTGATGTTATTTTCAATATATATAAGTAACCTGTGATAAATCACGGCTGTTTTGGAAGTTCCAGTGAACTATTCAGAATTATGGATTGTCTGCTAAACATACGCAGAATTGATATTCTGACCTGAACAACTTAAAAGCTGCGCAATTCGATAGTTAGCGTTTGTCGGAATGCAAATGTCGCCTACAAAATATTAATGGCCGTGGACACAGTTTCGACTCAGATGGATTCGTTTTTTTTTAAATTTTAAGTTTTTGGTGTTTTTATACCAAGTTTCTTTCCTGTAATGTTCGGAAGGGCAGTGAACTACTTGTAGCGATCTGCAAAGTTTTTATGCAGTATAAAATGCTTTCCTAGAGACATTCCGAAAAAAAAAAAATAGTCCTCTGATGTGATGCGCAGCTGAATTCAAATAAGTGAAGTGTTCCATCTTGCGTCTCCTTCCTTTTACACCATGAGAGTCTCCTCAAAGTTTTCAGCATCACGCCTGTAAATGTAAGTAATTAGTTAGTATATGTATTACTAGATCTAAATCAAAACCTTACTTCATTTTCTGCATCAGTCTACCTAATAGATACAGCCATAGCCTCTTAACTGCAACCCCAGGGAGAATGGAAATCATCACGGTTAAAGAAGGATGAGATAACTTAATTTGCTGTATTTTACTTAGAAAATACAGAATTCTGTTATCTTAGAAATTGTGCCTTAAAGCGATAGTTCACGCTTAGCAGAGTACACCGAGGATGTGGAAAATCCAAGCGCCATTTCGCTTTATCCACTCTGTGCTTTATTTCCCACTTTTAACAGATGGTTTTTATATCCCAAATATCATCACCAGTCCACATACTTGTAGATACTGCCAACCATGAGAGGGTTGCACAAAGCTTGCTCTTGAGTGCTCATGTTTGCTCTATCGTGTGGCTATGAAACCCCTACTTTAAAACGCGTGTTTGCTTATACTAGTGTGAGTTCTTGTTTGCGCAGTAGAATTACAAGCGTGAGTACCTTCGTACAATCGTGGACCTCTGAGGGTGAGTAGTAATGTGTGTGGCAACCGGTAACGTCATCGACTCAACATAACACCGCTATAATCTACGTTACCAGCATAGTCTATAGAGAGCATTCTCCTTCGTAATGGAAAAATGGTTCAGTGGACTCCAGAGAACATAGACCCATTGTTGGAATCCTAGTCATCCGTGCCAAAGACCACTGATTTCTGGTAATGGAGCTTAACATTAGTTTCAGGATTTTGCACAGGGATGACTGTCTTTGACTTGTTTGGATGAAGAGAGTCTGATTTGCGGGTTTTGTGTGGTAAGGAAGAAAACATGGGGAGAACGGGTTGCTAAAATTGTTAGAGTGTCAGCAAGTCAAGGCACCGAAACGCTTTTTAGACAGGGGTATCTTCCTCTGAAGATCTTCTGTTACCCCGTTCTCCGAGTTATAGAAAGTGTCCTGTTTTTTGTGGATGCTTGATTTAAATACTGATCAGTAAGATCATTGGAAAGAACATGACATAGTGGGAATAGCGGATAAATTGGGATTTNGGGGGGGAGGGCAAGATCGCAACCATGAACTAGATGTTGTCCAATCATCTAATATAATAAAATGAAAATGTGTCGCTGGATTTGTTTGTGAGTTTATGAGGTTTAGGAATTTATACCAATAATGTAGAGGTTTCAAATTTGGCAAGTGATCCGCAATTAATGAGGAAGAGCCACTGAGATATAATTATATCGTTAGCTCCAGATGGTCCCGTGAGATCCCAAGGAAATTTGAGCGGCTCGTTTGTGCAATGAACCTGGCGAAAGAGAGTATGAAGTCACACGATAGCAAAAGGCGGGGCTGACTGACGTCATGTTTACCAGTTGCTCCTCGAAGAGTGCAACATTGCAACCCAGAGTTGCCAAGTTGGCGTTATGAGACTACATCCCTCGATTGGTCTAATCACAATAATTTTGCTATAAAAATGGCAGCAATAAATGCATGCACTGGACATGTGGCATCAGGTAGGTTGCCTTCTCCCTTGGCTCTCCGCTTCCTGGGCATCGCTGGAAAAGCTCAGTTTTTACAGAAAGTTCAGCAAGTCTGAGAGGAATGCACGCTTAACACAGGTGAAGATATTGCGAGTCAGTACTAACTGCTACCTTTCCAATCCTGGCTTGCCAAGTTGAAATTCATAATAATAGGGCATCTTTATGGAACGATAGACATTTTTTTTTAAGGGGGTTGTGTTGCGATAGATGGTCCGCAAAGTATGTGGCCGAGATGACAAGCGAGGGTACAAAGGCGCGATGTTATTGTCTGAGCAAGTGTTTGTTGACTTGTTTGTTTGTGTTGGCTTGGCAGGTGATCACGGACAAAGGTCGTATCAGGTGATCAAAGGAAGTGTCGCTGTTGTGTAAATTGACGCAGGAATGTGATCGAAGCTGTGCGTGTTTGTTTGTCGCGACCCTTAGGCCGAAAGTTCTGGGGGTAAGTGGG
>JAWQUT010000073.1:398135-409500 GCA_033807755.1 Ellobium chinense
CCGTCCCCGTCCCCAAGTTTTCCAACAACCACTGAAAAATTAGCCCGTCTCCCTTTAAAATATAGGTCTGTGTGTCTGTCTGAATGTCAGTCTGCTGTCTGACTGTCTGTCTGTCTGTCTCTTTCTTCCCCATTCACTCTCTCTTTCTCTTTCTCTCTCTCTCTCTCTCTTTCTTTCTTTCTCTCTCTCTCTCTTTATGTGAGCAGCATGGCCAAACGGTTGTGGTGTCAGAGTCAAAATTTGAAGGACATGGGTTTGATTCCCGACCACAGTCATGTTGTAAGCACCTTGGGAAAGCATTTCATTCACATTTAATTTGTCCTCAGTCTACCGATCTGTGAACTGAGTACCTGGCTATATATAGGAAGTGGAAGATAGAAAATGCTAATCATCAGTGCCTGTAAATGACAGCGGCACTGAATGCTCCCTAGGGAGCTGAAAAAGTCTGAAAGTGATCAGGCCTGTTAGGGTAATGATAGTGTGAAGCCTCGTTGGTGGGCAGTAACCTGGATGAGAGATTTATAAAGCCACATTATTATTATTAATATTGTTATTGTTATCATTATTATTATGATAAATCGGTCGTAGCCTATGTTTTAATTCATTAGGAGTCAAGACCCAGGTATGGCCCAACCCTTTTAGAATGTCAGGAAGTCGAATGGGCTGGTACTACACTTGCTAGTTGCCGATATCTTCCTCTGAAGATTTTCTGTTGCCTCACTCTCCGAACTGGCAAGTTTCCTATTTATGTTTATCATAAAAGCACTCAAATGTAATAGGGTTTTTTTTTACTCACTTATATTTGTCATTAGTATGGCCGAGTTTACTCACTCTCTCTACATCTTTCTCAGGCTGGTCTTCGTGACATGGACAACACTCTCATTTCCCAGTTCAAGAGATGTCAGGATACCATCGAGACACTTAAGACACAGAGGGAGGTGTGGGAAGGGCTGTCAGAGGAGGGAGAAGACATGGACTATTGGGATGACTTTGAACTAAATGGTGAGTTTGGGGCGTATAAATTCAGTCCGCTTATTCACAATTACTTCTTAATCAACATGTTTGAAATGGCAGAATACAGTTTTTGAAAAGTAACTGGGTATCTGCAACTCCTGAAGAATTAAAACCAAGCAAAATCTATTGTAGGTCAAGTAAGGCACTTAACAACCCTGTAATAGCTAAATGTCTTAATTATATGTAAATTAAATATGTCTTGCAGCCTTCATCTTTTTTCACTTTTTTGTTTTAGATATACTGTACAGATGTGTAGGTGAAATCATATCATTTGACCCAATAAAAGTGGTGTTGTAATATTTTATTGAAAGGTCACCTCACCACAGTTTGAATGATGAGTTACGTGCCTCATTGACATGTTCTGCTGCTGCTTCCTAGGAGCTCTTTTATGCCCACATGATTTAATGTATTTGATGCCAAAAACAAAGGGGTGGCAGCAGCAGTAGATTTGATGGAAGGGGTGCAAGTGATGAGATCTGAGAAAAGAACACATCTCAGACAGTATATATATATATATATAGTTTGATGATTTTTTTAACTGCCCAGTTTTCATATTCATTTGGATTCTAAAAATACAACAAACATTTGGCCATCATGAAGATGCACAAAATAATAAATGAACATTTTTTTTTCACTACTTCATAGCAAGTTTGAACTTGTTTTATACATCTCTTGCGTTTGTTTGACAATTTCTGAAAAATGCCCAAAGGAGATCCATTTAACAAATAAAACTGTTAAGCATACATAATGCATCAATGAATATATTCAAGACTCTATGACCTTGACCTTTTCTGTGTACCCAGAATTCAACAGACGTTATCTAGACAGTCCAGGTGGATCCAGCCTGGGGCAGATCTCTCCTGGGAGTCGTGACCCTTCTCTTCAAGATGTGACAACCATCTCACTGCCTGTCCCACAACTCCACTTGCCTCAAGAACGAAAAGGCATTGTCCACCAGAATGGACATGGGGTTGGAATGAAGCAAGATGTGGAAGCCACGTTATAGTTCTCCTTTTCTCCGCCATCAATGGATGTCAAAAACTGTTTGATTAAGCGTATGAAAGTAGACAAACAAGATGGGATTTTGACTCAGATGGTAAAAGACATTCATGCTGAAGTTAGCTGAATGACAACACAGAAAATTATTTACTTGTTTCGCATTGTGAACTCAGCTGTGGCAAAGGCTCAAACACAGTGATTGGGATTTCACCTTGTTTTACTCTGAGCATTTCAACAAGAAGAAAATGAAAGAACTCATTTGCCATCAAAATCTCAAGAATGCTGCCTTTATCTCAAGTAATATCAGTGTACATTCGTCAAAAGACAATGCTGATAAGTTAGTGAGGAGACATTTATTGAGTTTATTGCATCAAATGAATTTTAGGACACTCCAGTTTCACTGTCTATCTGAGAGAAAGATCACCTGCTGCTTTAGATGGTTCAGAACTGGAGGAGAATCAAACTCAGAACTATTGTGCATGAGACCTATGACACTTTCTCTATGTTATCCAGCTGTCTCGCGTTAGAATTGTGATCTATGATTGGCACATTGTACAGAAATGTACAGGGTGTAGAGTTGTTGTTATTATACAGTGCAGGAGTTTGCTTTCAGCTGAAGTATAAGTGTTGGCTTGCAGTAGCTGATAAGAGTACCCAATGGGCAGAATTTATGAATGATATGAGCATGACAGATATGAAACATTGGTAACTGTGATGCATGACAATATTTATGAAATTGTGACATACAGTACTTGCAGTTTGTGAGAAATCTCAAGATTTGCTGTTATAGTTTCCATCTATGTAAATGTTTTGTTTTTTGTGTTTTAAGTGTTTTTAATATGGGGAATGAGCAGTTTGGGTAAGGGCCTGATTGCAGGCAGCAGGCAGCTGGCTTGCTTATATATGTTACAGCTCTTCTTACGTGTTGAAATTGTAAATTATATCCTACATGTGCAATATGTAATTTTGTATTAATTGGAACTATGACAAATATCATTTCGTTTTAGCAGAAATGCTTTCATAAAGCACGTTACCTCTTCATGTTGCAAGCTGGCTAGTGTTGCAATCATTGATTAATCTGGCAGCAAGTACGAAAAAGACTAGCATCTGATTGGAAACATGATAAACACCTAGCAACAGAACACTAGATGTGCTAGCATTTGCACAGACCATGAATATATCTTTATTGTAATGAAGATTAGCTGTTAGATCTATGATTTTCTAGCGACATCACCTCTGATTGAACCTCCATACACTTTTATAGAGTAGCAACTCTTTGAATGATGACTAGATATAGCATTATATGTATTCTGAAAGCTACTCGAGGAGTAGCAAGATTTGTTGACAGAGATGTGTACGTAAGAGTTAACTATAATAAGGTAGCCTTGAAGGCTTAAGAGTTGAGTAACTGTGGAGATAAACCCCAATTTCAGGGCAGATGTGCAGGTAAGATCCAATTTCAGGGTAGGATGAAGATGCGGGTGGGTACCCAGCAAAGTTAAACACCCACCTCCGGCCCTGCATTTTAACCTGAGCTGTCTCTCGATATCAAATAAGGGAAGTAACTGAATTTATTTGGGGCAGTCTAGGCTATCTCCCTTTTAATTGTTTAGAAGGCAAGAGAAGTTTGTCTTTTGGTGTCACTGTAATGTAATGTCAGTCCTTTGTTCATTTTAAAAATGAGAAGACTAAGCAAAAAAAAAACATTTTCTTAAGGAAATGGGAAAGGAGAGAGGATTTCCTGGTCACAAAATGTTGTAGTTTCAGCATCAAGAGTTTATTCAGCCAGTAGAATTAAAGGTGCTTTTCTATATAGTTCTATGAAATTCATGTTGTTAAACAGCTTTACTTTGTTCTTGTGTGTGGTGATCCCCCCATCAACTGTGCCCAGTCAGTTCCAGTCATTTGCAAAAATTCTCAAAGTTGTCCAAAAGCTTTCAAGATTTTAAGAAAAGCGGCAAACCGAATTAAGAGAATCCATATATGGTTTGATGCTCTGTTCTAAATCACCCAAGATATACTAGCTTATAGACATTTTTCCCTTTGCTAAGAATAGGATTATGCCTTTCCTAAAAGCGTTCTTTCATTTGCTTGTGTGAAATTTTATACCTAAATATCAATATTTGGTTGTTGTACTTACAAATGGCAGAAGGAGGAGGAGATTCTGAGAGAAACAGGGACAGTGAGGAATTGTGGAGCAGTGTGGCCTAATGGTTACGGCGTTGGACTCAAGATCTAAAGGTCGTGAGTTCGATTCCCGACCACAGTCATGTTGTAAGTGCCTTGGGAAAGCATTTCATTCTCATTTTCCTCAGTCCACCCGTCTGTAAAATGGGTACCTGGCTTTAGGCAGTGGAAGATATTGTCAGAATGCTAGTGATCAGCGCCTATAAATGGCAGCGGCACTGTATGCTCCCCAGGGAGTCAAGAAAGTCCTAGAGTGATCAGGCCTGCGAGGGAAACGATAGTGTGAAGTCGCGTGAGCGGGCATTAGCCTGGATACGAGATTTATAAACTGCATTATTATTATAAAGGGACTGAGGAAGACTGCAGAATATAAAGAATGGACATTACCACACTAAAATGAAGCCAGAAAATGTATCCCTCATTGTGCTGATATATCCCGGATATTTTGTTGTTTCTGTTATGACAATATAGACTTACAGAATTTGAAAGCACCACTCTGGATGGCCAGTGGTTATCATCAGTTAATGCTTGACTTAAGAGCTCAAATGATCAACATATGAGTCTATGGTTACAACAGGAAAACTATATCTGTATGTGCATAAGTGTGCACACTTGTATTCCTGAATACTGAGATCATCGCAATTCTCTGATTATGTAGCTGTGTACTACATACATTTTATTTATTTATTTCTTTGTCTTGTTTTCGGACTTACATATTTATCATTTACAATAACAATGTGTTTGTAACCTCCAATATCTCGTAACCATAAAGATGGATTTGGATAACTGGAACTCTGTGGTCTGCAATTATGTATGTTTACTGTACTTTGCTGACCCTCCCTCAATGCAAACTGTGTTACATTTGCAGGTAGATCTGCTTTCGTTGCTTGTATGTCTCAGACTGTAAGCCTGTTTATCTTACATCAGTTGCATCACTTGAAATCTAGTAGTTTAACATTATGCAAAGAGTACACCAAGGTGTCAACACTGTGCTTCGAACTCCCTTCCTTCCAACAGTTTACATTTCTTTTAGACCAAACAGTTCTCTTACTTATCATTGCCCATCTCACAAAGGGGCGTATTGTATAAACTACAAAGAGAACGATACATCCCTCTGTGGGATAGGTGACATTATAATGTCTCTTACACTTGCAATATATGTGGCTGTGATTATAATTTTAGATTTTCATTTATACCTTGTTGAGCAAGGAACTGTCCTGTTTCTCTTTTTAATCCTATTAAAGTTACGGTAAGCAATAAGCTGTGATTATGAGGTTTTCAAACCACATCCATAGATTTATAATCATCCTTTCTTTTACTGTGCAATTTTCAAAACAAACTTGAAATTTATTTTTCCCATACTCAGTAAGTGGGCTCTGAAAGGTGTTTTTTTTTTAAATAAAAGAGAAATAATGCATAGGCTTTTGCTTTTCAGAAATACAAATTTATTTGCTTTTATAATATTAGTCTATAATTCTNTTTATTCTTAAATTAATCATAAATCCTATTAAAGTTATGGTAAGCAATAAGCTGTGATTATGAGGTTTTCAAACCACATCCATAGATTTATAATCTTCCTTCTGTGCAATTTTCAAAACAAACTTGAAATTTATTTTTCCCGTACTCAGTAAGTGGGCTCTGAAAGGTGTTTTTTTTTTAAATAAAAGAGAAATAATGCATAGGCTTTTGCTTTTCAGAAATACAAATTTATTTGCTTTTATAATATTAGTCTATAATTCTTGAGGGAATTCGGATTGTAAGTTCAATTTTGCTATGACTGATTTAATAAAGAAGTGCAACACAGAACAAACAACAAACCTAGTTCTTAATGAAAGTGCGCATACTGAAATTTGGAAAATAGCTCTTCAATTGATGGAACAAAGGCTTATGTTTACATTAAGAATGAACTGAAAGCTGAGTCCCAAATCCAATATCAGGAACCAGATTTTCTTGTAAACAGCCCCATTCTGTAATAATATATTATGCAGTTTAGGTGATTGCATTTCACTGATGTGATCAAGCTTTGAACAAACTACAAGAAGGACACATGTATACAAACAATAGTTGCTGTTGTTGGTGTTGTTGATGTTGTTGTTGTTGTTGTTGTTGTTGTTGTTGTTGTTGATAGTGTTTACAGAGTAAACAGTTGATAAATGTAGTCGCTCTTATGCCATTTGTAAAGGCATTGTTGAATATGTGGTTAGATTAACAAAATGTACTATGTAGGCCTACAGGAGTGTGTTTCTATCAGCATGAGTGATTAGTGACTTTGCTGCTTGTCTATGTGAGCTGCTGTATGATACTCAACTGGGGTTTGCACAAAAGCAACACTTGGAAACTTATATCATCACAGTCTTAGACATACTGTATTACTTATCTCAGAAATAGGCAGTTTGCAAACTCGGCTATTTCTGTGTTTGCTACAATTCAATACATCCATGAAATGTCATAGACAAAGTAAGCCACAAAATCAGTGGTTAAAAAACAACTTCAAAGCTTGAGATTAGCATTACTTCTTGCTTTGCCTAATACATCTTCCTATGATTGTAATGACGAGGCAGGGAAATAGGCTACATAGCCTCCGACATTTAAAAGGTTATTTTTTTTTTTACATATTAAGTCAAATGGAAACTTTAACATTTGTTTTGTGCAGACTTTTATGTTGATTCTAATTATTACAGTTTCAAAATTCTTGTTTGAGCTTAAAACCTATCAACTACCTGAAATCTGACGAGGAATTAGGTCTTAGGTCTCATCTCGCTAACAAAAACATTCAGGTTTGCTCCATGACACTCATTTTCTCATTTTGTGGAGAATTATTTTATTCATTGACACGAATGTTGCATAAACCTTGGCCCTGAACAGATCAGTATGTCATTTATGGTATTGTGTGGACTGCCCCTTCCTAGGTTATGTGAAAAATACAAAACTATATCATATGTGTCTTAAATGGATTGGAGTTCCTTTTTGTGTGTTTATTGCATTCATAAGTAACTGCCCTGTAAGCCTGTGTATATTTACTTATGCTTAAAATTTCATGTGCTGATATGTTTGAGTCTTATTTATTTGCTGTAGATGTATTGATATGAATTATGACTGCATTAAATTTTTCTTGAAGTTGAAAGAAAACAAAACATGTGCAAAAACATTATTGAATTGCCCATCCACTATTTGTCAAAGCTTATTGAAATTAAACTGCGGTATCACATACGAACTAGGTCTTTGTTATATATGTTGTCATTCTGTTATAAGTGAGGAATTTCATGTCATGTTAACCGTTGCAATCAAACCATGTTATCAAACACAGTAGAATGATAGCCACTGACACCTGGCATGCTTAACCACGTGACCCCCGAGTTAACATTGTTACTGGTATTTACAATGGTAGAGAAATTGATGTATTTATTTCAGTTATATCTTAGGAACTATTCATCAGACCCTAAACCTATATTTGGTATGCCTCTATACTGCTTGAGGCCTAATTCTACCTTATCACAATACATCTCCAGCGGATGACGCAATTAAGTGGTTAATTTGAACTTCACAGGACCTGCTGAATTGTTTCATAGCACTTATCTGATTATCCATGATATGGAAAAATGAGAGTTACTTATGCAGTCTAATTGCTGGGCAACCAAGATAGTGTATCATGAAGTATCACACTGCCATTGTGTAACCAGGTGGCAAAGTACAGTATGTTCTACTCCTCTCAGTATCATTAAGCTAGATCTCTCCTAAATGGACAGTAAACACCAGGAAAGATGTGCGCATTTTTATCACTATTTCAGAAACTGACGCCAAGTCTGCAGGCCACCTCACTCAACTGACCACACACATCATACCTCATTTACAGGGTCTCTCTTTCTCTCTCTCTCTCTCTCTCTTTCTTTCTCTCTCTCTCTCTCGCTCTCTCTCTGTCACACACACACACACACACACACACACACACACACACACACACACACACAAATACACACAGAAGCCTGCATGCACGTACACACACGTGCCTAAGCACACATTCACACACACATACACAAACACACACTCACGCACAAATGGTCTTCCGAGGTGGCAAAAACAAAACAAAAAACTCGTGAAAGGGAACAGTTTTTCTTGGCCAAACATACCTAACATTCTGTGTTTCTAACAAATAAACTGAGGATTTTGAAAGCATAAAACTCAGAGGATGAATATAGTGACATTAAGAGGAGGGGTATTACCTTACAACCCGCGCCACAAGTTCGGGTGAGTAGTTCAATTACCATCGCGCATGGTCTTAAGGTTACACAGAGTTTAACTTCCCAGAGCATCTGAAGATAACTATTCTCAAAGGGTCTATTGTATTGGGGAAAAGAAGTCATGGCTGGATAAGAGCTGACCAGAGCAAAATTGCCACAGGAAGGAAAGAAACCGTGATCAAAGACAAGGGTACAATCGAATGGAAATATCAAACAGAAGAAAGGGGGGAATTGTTGTGTGAGATGGCAAGAAAAGGGCAAACACTGGTATCACCATCTGGTACAGTAACCCAAAGAGGACGATTTGGGAGGGGGGGGGTGGTGTAAGAGAGCGAGAGCAGATCAGGGGCAGACACTAGTAACATAATATATATAATATGTACTATGTATTTTCGTTCGTTCATGGAAGGTTTCCAAACTGTGCAATAATAGCACTTCTCATAGTGCGTAGCAAAGTGCTCCTTTAAACTTAAGATCTAGCTTTTCTCACTGTAGACCGTGGTCTGACCAAACGCATTAACATCCTCCAAATGCACTCAACACTCAACAAAGAGTTACAGGCGCACAGGGGGGTCATCCTCAACATGATCATTTGGATACTCTTACAGTTTCAACATCTGGATTAGTCCCCTTAATACATCACAGCTCTTTATCGCTAAGCATGGCAACACACAACAAAGAGCGCCTCTGTCGACTTTGCGCTTTCTAGAGCTAACAACCACGTGGTTAACCCAGAGTGCGTACAGACACATCATAGAACACGATGTTCGAGTGGAAAGGTGAGGGGAGGGGGGGAAGTGAGGGTAGGGGTAGGCCTATTGCATTTTTATTAATCCCAAGAGGGATCCTTATTCCCACGCAAAAAGGCCAAAGTTGTAAGATGCGACATGTTAATGAGGTTATACTATGCATTACAAAATGGGAAAGAGGCATTTACACACAGACATGCTTACATACGCACGCGCGCGCGCATTCACACACACACACAATACACACACTCAAACGCACACTCGCGCGCGTGAACACTGAACCAAGCTGCAAGGTTTTTGAGAGCCCTGGTAAGTACAGCACTATTAAATCAGTCTCTAATCAAAGAGCTAATCAGATCCTCAAACACACTGTATGTCAAACAATGAGCAGTCTGTAGTCATTGACATTCTCGTGAGACGTTCACAACGCACTCATTTTTGGATTTAGGTAAACGCCTCTTAACTCTTACATTACATCATCAAAGCTCCTTACCGCCAAGCACGGAAAATACGACACAAAGAATGTCCCTATCTCTGGCTATAGGTATGAAGATGCACTGTTGTCTATATTAATGAGGTTTTACACCTCTCAGTAGGTTATTCAGGGGTCCCAGGCCAAAATACTTTCCAAACATGTTGTTTAGCTCTTCCTCCAAATTTTGACACAAAGAAAAATGTCCCTAACCCAATTAGATTTTGAGAACTTTAGACAGTGAAGCAGGCTGTCTAATATATTAGGCCTTTTCACAATTCGTAAACAGGATAACCTTACTTACCTAACAACAACCACAAAGTTTATACTTGAGTCGCTAAACCTCACCTATTCTGAGTCTGCAAATGTTTTTGCACCTATCTTAGCCTTTGAAATTTAAATCCAACTCCTTTCCCCCCTCTCCATGGCCATTTTTCTGATTTTATAGAGACTATTTAAAATTCCATATTTTTATGCCAGGTACTATTAACATCCTCATACCAATAGAAGGACGAAGTGGTGAGAAGTGAACCGTGTGTAAACGCAAAACAGGGTTAGAGGTGAGGATTTTTTTGGNGGGGGGGGGGGGGAGGGGGTGCAAGATGTAGGAATTGCTGCACCTTTATTATCATCGTTTAGGAATGGTGGAGATGCTTTCAACCAAGTCATTTTCATATTAAGTAAATTAAAATACCCATCCCTTACCTCTCCACGGCTCCCAAAGCTGCCAATGTGTCTTTGTTTTGCTGCCATTTTATTCACCTTTCTCTCTCTCTTCCCCACTCTCCCTCTCTTTCTTTCTTTCTTTCTTTCTTTCTTTCTTTCTTTCTTTCTTTCTGTATCCATACCCCCGAGAAGAAAAGATGCAAAGAGAAAAAGTGTGGCTGAGAATGATGTTAGAAGGAACCTTGGTTCATGTTTTGATTTCCTTGGTTTTTTGTTTTGTTTTGTTCTGTTTTTATGATAAAGTGAAAGTGGAGGGAAGGTTTCTATTATTAGTGGTTGTAGTACTGGTAATGTGACCATTTGGTACATTATGTGAAACATGTGGCAGAGACACAGGGCCGAATGACCGAGATGGCTACTACATTATGATGATTTTAAATATTCCTAAACACATTGGCGACGAGTCCAAAACTTTTGTCTGTCCAGTGTCGAGTTCGTGGAACAAATAATGAGTTGTGAGAGATTCAAAGCAAGAAAATTACAACCACCGGTCCACGTGGGGTTTTCGATGGGAGACACTAAGAAGTATGGGTTATGGCAGGACTGGTCTTATAAGACATATAAATTATTGAATCTTAATACACATTGAATATTTGAATGTGTGTGTGTGTGTGTGTGTGTGTGTGTGTGTGTGTGTGTGTGTGTGTGGGTGGGTTGGTTGGTGTATGTGTGGGTGGGTGTATGTGGGTGTGTGTGCGTGCGCGCGCGTGTGTGTGTGAGTGCGTGTGCGCAATAATATAGATATTAATTTGATATGTATTGCCTAATATGTGCTCTGTAGAACTATGTATGTTTATGTCTCATAATTGTATGTGCTGTCCCGTCTCAATATGTATAAATGTATAGCACATGTACCACAAAAGTGGTCTGGGTTCATCTTCAATAAACTTGTTAAACTTGTTGTCTTCAGAGCAGAATGGAAACTAGGTAGGTATAAAGAAAAAAAAAAAGAAGAGACCCTCTTTTGATAACTCCGGAGA
>JAWQUT010000073.1:420399-440366 GCA_033807755.1 Ellobium chinense
GCATGAGACAGCAAGTTTCAATAGTGTGATCTTAGTCTTCTTCAGGGAATTATGGAACCAAAAGGTACACATGTATTCAAACCATACGTAAGACTTATAAATACTTACATCTTTCTGAGATCTATTTCCTTCTTCTCTGAGGAGATGAATCTGATATAACAGCTTGTTGTTGATTGCCTCAATTGGTCGAAGTGATGGTCTTCTAGTTCTACCTTTTCCAGTCGCGAGCAGTGTGGCTCGCAAGGAACACAATTGCTCATCATCTAGAAATTTAGACAGCTTTGATGAGTGTTGAGAAATTTTATTAAGTCCTTCTTAATCTAACCTTTAGCCTTTATCCTCCTTCATAGTTGTGTGTAATACCTCTTAAAAATGATTTCATGCTTGCTGTTCAGCTAAAATAAAGCATCCATTTTTTAAAAAAGTAGGCTTTATGTGTATGATAGTCTAGAAGTAAGAAAAAACAAACAAAATTAAAACCAGTCTCGATATTAATCATGTACAGGCTGATAATTTTCCAAAAGCAAATGGGGGCGAATCTAACTGTGACAAGCATAATGGGGGCGACAGCATAATGCCGACCAGAAAACCTACCAAAAACCTCGCATATATATTTGATAACTAAAATATTTATTAGCCACCTTCTCCTAAATTCAGTATTTCACCCATTTCGTGGGATTATAGTAGGCTTCTAGAAAATGAAATAGCAATGTGTTCACAGTTCCATAAGACTGCTTTACCGATGGAAAATAGACTCGCCCCATCGCCTTTTTTCTGCGACCACCGGTCGCCATTTTGAATTTCTGATGTGTTCCTCCGCTGAATTTCTCTTCATAAATCTTGCCCACTGATGCCATAAAGAATGTAAATTTCACCTCCAAACATAATATTTACGCTAAAAAAAAGTGTTTTCGCCCTATGAGAGTGTAAAGTTTCATGATTAGATGATCACAATTAAATAACGGGTCCGTCTAACATGACCACCCACTCCCGATTCGTTCTCCCGATTTTCCCCGTGACCGATGATCCTAAAGTCCAGGTATTCAGAAAACTATTAACAAACAGTAAGCAATAAAATCATCTCAAATACATAAAAAAAAAAGAAAAGAAATTAAACTTACAGACATGTCAACAATGGTCAAAATGTGCCGGACATTCGATCAGACAAGCAGCTGAGTTTTGTCTGACCGGACAATGTTTTGTCTGCCCAAAAAATCAAAACAAATAAAAAGAAAATCAAACAAAAGCTTTTTGCCAATCTGTAAAAAAGAGTAAAGAAATGTCACATTTTGACAGTTTCAAACGAACAGTTGAAATTTAATAGTATTTTTTGATGACATTAGTGAGAAGGGCATCAGTTTCAGCTTCTGTTAGTTCTGTGTCTGCACTGTCCAAGTTGTCATCTCATTCTTTCCCACTGTCATCTTCCATGGCAGCATCTTCAATGGATGACTACATCAGTACTCTGGCTAATACCAGCAGAGTGCAGCTGTTCTTCTCTTTGAGTCTCTCTTCGGTAGTTAGCCTTCTCATGTTTCCTGCTGAAGTCACCTATCAAAGAATCAAAATATTCTAACACGGCACTGCCATCCATTGTGATAGAGAAAAAGGATGCAGCTCTCAGCACCTTGGCAGCTTTCTCTCTCTCTGTGGTTGCAATCGTTTCCAAAAATGTGACTCCTGTCAGGCCTTTTGCAATTGTTCAGTTCATTTAGCCACAGGAAATCAGTTAAAGGCTTGTTTTGCTTTGCTAGGGCATGAATATTTCTAAACTTCAATTTCAGGTCTTTTCTGTTGTGCTCGTTCAAACTGATAACTGCCTTTCAAGCTGCTGACCCTATCTTCTCTTCCAGACTCTGCTTCTTTGCCTTTTTCACCTCCATAGCTTTCACATGAAACTTTGACCCCTCATGGTCTGTGACAGCACTTTTTAGGAAATTTGGCCCCCCCCCCCCTCCAATAAATGGATTCTTATTTGTCACACTTCTAGAACTAACCAGTTCCTGACATGCAGTGCAAGTCATACCCTTGTCACTGTTCCACTGCAGCCATCCCCTTCCCACTTGCCATTGTTCATTAAAACTTCTCCCTTTTCTGGCTTCCTCATAACTTTTCTTTCTATCTTCCTCTGATGCCTCAGTCTTTCTTTTCTTTCCAGGAAGAGCCACAGCACTGAACTTAATAGGCCACGACATGACGATCGCTTACTAGTCTAGGCCTATCGTAAACTCGCGGGGAATTGACTGCTATGAAACTATTTAATAGAGTAACTTTCCTTGTTCTCAACGGGGAATCTTTAGTAGTGTGCCAGCCAGGCGTTTTCAAAGTTAAATTTCGCAGATTTGCGTCATTCTCATATTTTTCGCGTAAGAATCTAACTTTTTTAATGGTAAATGAGAAATAAGAGATCGCTACCTATTCCAAAAGTTCTTTTGCATTTTTGTTGTTGTTTAAATACTTAATGTAAAAAAATCAGCTGAAATAATTTAACTTAGCTGGCACAGCTGGCAATCTGAACCGGAAGGGAAATACGCTTCTTTTGTAAACAAACTGAAGGTTCGGAGGCAGTGCCTGCCATTCAAGCTACGAGTTCGGTGTTCTCGGGTTTATGAGCGTCGCAGATACTTAGGATTCATTAAAGTCGTGCATTCACACTCCTTGCGTTTTACAACCGATTTTCAAAACGCGTAGATCTACCGGACGTAGATTTGTCGGACATTTGGTCCGACAGTGACCAACATTTTGTCAGACCGAATCGATTTTTACCGGTCAGGACCGGCGTGCCGGCACTTGTTGACATGTCTGAACTTACCGCAGATATCCATCATGAATCCGTATGAGAAAGGACGCTGTAGCTTGTAACGCCAACACGATGGTCGAACTACTGTCAGTCATGAGGCCTCAAACTTTCTAGTTCGTGGCTCGCGCGCTCGCCCGATACAGAGGAGGGGATACCCTACACCAAAATAGATGGCGCCTCGGTCTGAATCGACCAATCACAGTGAATTTTACATATAATACGCACGAAAAGACGGACTTTCCATAGGTACCTAATGTTTTATTGGATGTTAGGATTTAGGTTGGGAAAACGACGTCTAAAAATAGGCAATTTTTGAACCAATGGAAAATGTGCAAAATTTCCTTTTATTTCAGTAGAGACACTAACCAATGGAAAGCCCAGCCTCTGCTCTTTATGACTGTGGGTAGATTTGGACCGAAGCGCCATCGATTTTTGTGAGGCATGGTCCCTGATCACGACCGGGGCATCAGGGAAAATGCGATTTTTGCGGTTTTTCCTTAGGTTTTTATTTTGAACGCTGTGTCAAGGGAATAACTGTGTTAGGAATGATGTTTGGCCCCTCTAAAAAGATAAAAGGATGGCGAAAACAGTGAGGCTAGTTCCATTAATTTCCATCAAGAAGAACGTATTCAAAACACAGGTTACAAACAGCAAAAATTTCAATGTTCTGCGTCATTCTGCCATGCGCCAGCCCAGCTTTGCTGCTGGCCTGCCGGTACCTATTAATAGGCTATTGCCACAGGTAAAGACTTCCAGAGCAAAACGCACACAAAATTTTGTAAATTGGACAATTGGTTCAAAAGTTATGGGCATTTTAAGGTTAAAAATATTCGTGAAATTTGGGACAGAAACAGTAGAGCTTAATTAGAACGACAATGGCACAAATTTTAGACCAGACTAGGTTCTGAATGAGCAGAAAATCTCATACATAAACCAATAAATACTAATGAATAGAAAACTAACGTAATAAACCCTAGTATAAGACTATATATTTTGGGAAACGTCTCATCATGACGAGTGTCATGAATATGATTAGAGTGAACTCACAGTAATTCGGCACCTTTACGGCCGGAAATATAGGTCAGCTCGGTTCCATTCATGTTTCAGGAGGTCACAGGTTAATTCTTATCACGTGACTGAAGTTGGCCATACACGAGTCATTTGTTTTGATTGTGGTGTGCCCAGATTGGGCGTTCATTAACTGTAAATTGAGTTTACATGATGGAAAATTTTCTATATGTTTTTTCAGCAATTCGGCCAGTTCGTCAGTAATTCGGCCACCCACTTGCATAAATTGGGCCACCTAGACAAGCTGCATTTTCTTGACAATAATACTAAAGTGAATGTACACAAACACTATAATTTTCAATTTCAACTGCAAATGAACCTTTTTAATTAGATACACGGGTGACAGAACAGAGTAAACACACACACTTCACATGAATCCTACACAACCATATAAACAACTAACCAATCAACAACCAAACCAACATAGCATGAAAGCTGCCTTAACTCTTTAATTGAAAAGAAGTTCAGAATATAAAAATAAGGAGAACTGTTAAAGATAGAAATTTCCAACAAACACAGAATATTCAAAATTTAAACACAAAAATCACATACAAAGTAACTCCTGAAACTTCTCTCTTGTCATTTCCAAAATTTCAGTATTGCGTTCTGACTTACATGCACACTCAAAATGAAACCACCGTCCACACTCATAACCAATCCATCCAGTCTCCTCATCCATCTCACCACCCACAGAGCAGGTATTCTCATTGAATTTCAAAAAAAAGATGCTGTCACCCAAACTATCATCCATATTATGAGGGGCTTCATGAGTTCACCTGAAGCAGACGCACAAGCTAAGACGGTAATCTGCTGCCGTGAATCTCCCATCAGTTCGTAAACCTTTTTGTCCCCCTTGTTTGCGAGCACGTAGGTATTCCCTGAATTGAGTGGAAACCCACTTTTCGTCACAATTAAAGATCTGAGCCCCGTCAATGATGGTCATATCCAGGCCCTCCTCAAACAACGTTTTAAATGCCTCAGCAAACCAGCCACGAAGACGACCCTCAGATACATGGCCACGTGCTACACCAAGGTTTTGGGTTTTTCGCCTTGAGATTTCAGGATGGCGCTTCATGAATCTGAAGAACCAAGTTTCGCTTGGTTTGCCGTCTTTAAAGTCACTAGACCTGTTCTCTGCGGACAGAATGTGCTGAACCTGAGTGCGCACATCATCTGGCTGCAGTCCACAGCCCCTTCTAGCACTTTCACTAATCCACTTGACAACTTTCTGTTCTTCTTCTGGTGACAGTGTTGTTTTTGGTTTGTGTTCCAGGGGATGCACACCTCTCACCTTATCTCCCAATGTGCTCCTGGGTACATTATATTCAAGAGCGGCCTTGTTAATGCTCATTTTCTTATTAAGTACTGCCTCATAGGCTTTAATAAGATTCTCATTTGTGTATGAGGCTCCATATTTCTTTGGCCTGGGCCCAGGCATTTTGTTCATAGATGAACCTATAATTGTGGTGAGAGGATGGTAGGGAACACTATAGACATCAATAGCCTCAAAGGTCTACTAAAGGAAATACATGTGTGTATTTTTAAATTTCACAATTTTATTTCCAAGTCTTAACATTCCCATAAAGACGTGTTAAAAATTCAGTCAAGATCTAGACATAAATTTTATATTATATTGATGGTGTTTGTGAGCAAGTAATACAGTATCAAATGAAATGCTCTAATAAGATAAATAAAAAAAACCCAGCCAAATGTGATCCGTACCGGTAGCCGAATTCATGCAACCAGCTGTTTTTTGCTGTCATCAATTCGGCCACCCTAACACACTGGGAAAAAATCTGACAGAGCATCAGAGTAAGTCAGCGACTTTTCCCCAGTTTCCAAAATGTTTACGGCAAAGTTCTTTAGAAGGGACAGCGTGAGTGTGGGCCAAATAGACTCTGTTGGTGGTGGGTGAGGTGCTGCTGGCTCATAAGACGCTATTGGTGGTGTCGGGGCCACAGATGGAGAGGCTGCTGGAGGGAGGGGAGTGGACACTGCAGAGGCTGACGGCTCACCATCAAACATCAAGCTTGCCCTCATCTTGTCCGATGAAAGAACACGGGCTGGGTTAAATGGGTAGATCCCACTTTTAGCAAAACACTGAAGGCACACTCTTGTGTAGCCGAAGTCTGCCATACTGGCTGCAGGACTTCGGCAAACCTCTCCAGGCTGACGCCTTCGCTGGTTTCATAAACATGCTTGTGAGAGGCATTGGCCCAGCTTGGTCAGCTAAATTATGTTAAGTTCAGAGATCATTTTGCGGCATTTCTTTACAGCAGTACAATCACAACACACAGAAAAACTGAGTAACTGAAAGATTTACAGTAATATTTACATGATATATGATTTATTATCCTTGAGAATGACATGGACAAATGAAACATTAATGACAATTTACATATTATTTACAGACTAGACGTGGTAAAGAAACTGAAGAAGATTTAAAAAATATAATGTCACCTTGGGGTGATGGTGTTGTAGGGGTAGCTGATTGTGGTGAAAGAAGTGTTGAGCTGGCTTGCGGATGTGTTTGCAGGCGCCCTTGCGCTCTCTTTTGGCGCATGTGCTCTCGGGCCTCCTCCCGGATTCTTCTTTTCTTTTGTGCTGACTGGCGGCTGCAGGATTCTGCCCTCAATCTGATGGGAAAATCAAAAAAAAAAGAGAATGCATTATAAACAAGCATAAGTATGCATATGTCACTGACATGTAAGATGGATTCAGTATTATTGTAACTGCTGTGGAAAAAAAAAAATCATTACAGAAATGTCACAAATCTTATGCACAACGCTGTTTTTGAACAGAGCAACTTGCCTATTTGTGTGAAGCCTTCTCTCATCAGGGGTCATATCCTTAGGGCGCTTTCCAATGCAGTGTCCATTGTGGACTTCCTGTCGTTTGCACCGCAAAACAAAGTGGCCTGATTTTTTTGCAAAATAGCGGGCTTGTGTATCTCTAGGTAGAGTGATATCAGGAAACATTTATAAGTACACTTGTAATTAAAATGACAGATTTTTTTTATAAACACTGAAGAACATTAAATGCTTTATAGAAAGTCCAACTTATTACTCATTGGCAACATATAATATATTATCATAATAGATTTATGAAAATATTCCATTTCTAGTTTATATTATTTATTGCCTTTTCTTTCACTTCTGAGAAACTAAATGACTTTTGGGAACTCTAATTTCTAAATACCGGTGCTTTTTTCTCCTCTCTTCCAACTGTAGGGTGGCTCCTTCTTCTGAGCCTCCCTTCTTGTCTTTCCTGATACTTCTCAGGATTCTCCTCTTTCAGCTTTTTCCTAGTTCCTTGATGCCATTTCCTGCAACATGTACTTAAATACAAAATTCTGCTGTTGTCAAAATTAACAAAAAGAAATTCATTTATTTTTGGTCTAGTCTAGATCAGTCGCAATTGGTTCTTGATATATTCTTCTCTAAATACAAAAGTTTGGTATCAGAAATAATAATATAGAATCATTTAACAAGAGAAAGCAGCACTCTATCAGCTGTTGTCGTTAGCTGGTAGAAAAACCACACACACACATAAAAATTAATAGTAAATAAAAACCACAAAAGCAGAGAGAAAAGCATAGTCAAGTGACAGATCTAGATTTGCACTACAGCAAGCAGAATGGCTCAAGTATCCCTATTATCTATTTTCTTCACAAAAAATAAGAATTTTCAGAAATATTGATTTTTTTAATGAATCAAATGCCGTGCGCAACGCACCTGAGTCTAGAAAATTATTATGATATGTCCGTTAGTAAAAAAACAAAAACAAATGCGCAACATGAATTAGTCTAGATCTAGTCTAGAAAATGACAGTGGCACGATCGTTAGTAAAAAAAAATGATGAGCGCAACAAGAGTTAGTCTGGAAAATGACTGTGGCACGACTGTTAGTGAAAAAAACATGACACGCGCAACATAAGTTAGTCTAGGAAATGATTGTGACACGGCCGGCCGTTAGTTATCAAGAATGATGTGCGCTACAAAAGTTAGTCTAGAAATGATTGCGGCACGGCTGTTAGTTATAAACATGATGTGTGCTACAAAAGTTAAGTCTAGGAAATGATTGCGGCAACATGCGCAGAGCCGCGTGAGTCTTGGCAGTGATGAGCGCAACTTTTGTTAGAGAATATTAGTGACCGTAGCAACCTGTTAGTTCCGCGCCGATGATATTCGCCGCTGGAACGCATCGCCCCGTTAGACTGGAAATTGATGGTTGCCACCTAACAGTAATTTGGCAATAAAATCAAATAATTCACATGAATGTTCTGTAACGCGGGGGCTAATATTCTAATAATGAGGGGCATCACTTGAGGAACCCTCAGAACTATTTCATGTTTACCGTAAATGAAAATAAATCGATAACGGCCCTTATTTTTAAGTGTTGCGATTATCATTGTGGCGATGTTCAGCAGACTAACACTAGGAAAATTAATAAAACACAAAATCAAGTATATTGTTCATCATCAAACCTACTTACCTGTGTACGCTGATGTCCGCAGAACGTCCGGTGAAGGCATCGATGTCCTGGAGCGCTAATGACAGTAACGGGATCAGCGGATCTCCGTTCTGCGACGGTCACGTGACCCAGACTAACAGGCAGCACGCGTTCTTTGAGTGACAAAACAACAACTTATTTTTCCTCCTAGTGACAATTTTCGATGTTTATGGACTCCAAGGTCATTTTCCTTCAAAATGATAGCCACCGGGAACCGCAAAAACAAAAAGCAATGACGCACGGGCCTTTTTTGTTCGGTCGTTTTTGTGGTCTAACACGTTGCGTAACATTGGCAGATTTTGAATGCTCGTAGCTGATTAGCTGTTCATTGTTTTGGATTCATTGTTCTCTCATCCTTTAGCGCCATTTCTATTAATAGATTAGCGTCGGGCGTGACTGGCCCTTTGTTAGCTGTGTACGTGTTTTAGGGTTTACCGGGAAGCATGGTCAGGCTAGGGAAATTGCGTTAGTCTGGTAAATGACATTCGCAGTACAAAAAAATGAGATTAAAGCAACAAAAAACATAAAAACAACACCATTTTGTTTATTTTGTGTCTTTATTGGCATAGAAACAGGACAAAACAAACGAGCTTTGAAAAAGTTTGTAAGCAACAGAAATACGAGAACTTGAATTCTGAGTTATCTCTGACGTCCATTTCTGTGAAACCCGCCATATGTGTAGACTCAGAATAGGTGAGGTTTAGTCACTCAAGTATAAAATTTGTGAT
The DNA here is from genome assembly GCA_033807755.1 of Ellobium chinense. Taxonomy (NCBI): domain Eukaryota; kingdom Metazoa; phylum Mollusca; class Gastropoda; order Ellobiida; family Ellobiidae; genus Ellobium; species Ellobium chinense. The sequence goes on from JAWQUT010000073.1 coordinate 429,507, forward strand.
TGTTGCTAGGTGGGTAAGGTTACCCTGTTTACTGAGTGAAAAGGCCTAAAATATTAGGGTGTCTGCTTCACTGCCTAAGTTCTCAAAATCTAACTGGTTCAGGTGCATTTTTCTTTGTGTCAAAATTTGGAGGAAGAGCTAAACTACATATTTGGAAAGTATTTTGAAACGGCACCCCAGGATAAGTTAATGAGAGGTGTAAAACCTAATATAGCCAACAGTGAAAAATACATTGGCATCTTCATACCATCATGTCTGCACATGACAAGCCGATGCCATGGCGATGCGGATGGTCCAAACCGGCATAGACATAAAATCGTCATATCTACCTTTTCAGCTTTTGCGAGGAATAGCCACAGTCTCCTCCATGTTGAAAACTTTTTGAAGTCTCCAAAATTCTGCTTCATGGAGCTGCTTGCATACCGAGAAGCAAGCGGTGTTTTGTACACCAAATATTCGGCACACTGATCCATGTTGACATTCTGCTCCATGGTCGCCGCCATATTTGTTACACATTCGATTGGAATTATTTCCCCTGTCAAGTTCGCAAACTCCCCTTTTTTTTCCCCCTTGCAGACCACCTACGGTGTTCCCTCTCCTGTTCACTCCACTTGCAGTTTGACCCTTTTCCAAAGACTTCAGTGCAAAACTTGCTTACATCCAGTGGCAGATTTAGGTATGGGCACGATGGGCACGTGCCTAGGGCCCCGCGCTCATGTGAGACGCTGCAGCGGAGGACGAACAAAAAAAAATAATAATAGGCCTAGAGATTATAAGAGTGACACAGAGAGAGACAGAGACAGAGACACAAGAAGAGAGAGACAGAGACAGAGACCCAAGAAGAGAGAGAGAGAGAGAGAGAGATTGGGAAAGAGATGGACTAGGGTTGATTGACACAAGACATCTTTTCAACAAATAAAGCATCCGAGATCCACATGGGGCCCATATGGATCTTCTTATGTCATATGAATATGAACTGGATCAGCTGATTCCTACATGAATCTATTATGACCTTCCCATTTGAAATTCCCCTTTTCTCACTGCTTTCCCATATGAATCCCCTATCTAGCTCACATGTAGTCCACATAGAAACCCACATGGAATCCCATGTTTCTTGTGTGAAGCCCATTGGTTACTTGTTTGCATGCCACTTTGATCACTGTCCCCTCTCTCCTTCCCCCCCCTCCCCACCCATGTCTTCCATGTATATACCTGATGAATCCCATATGATTCCATAGTGTATATACCTGATGAATCCCATATGATTCCATAGTGTATATGTCAAATCCTGCCCTATGTCAATGTCAGTTCTTTCTTATGGGATGTCATCTTCTCTCTTTAATGATCCAGTGCCCTGTGAGCTCTAAGCCTTGAGGCACAATGCCATGTAATAAAGATTTACTGGTTTTATCTAGTTGTCTAGATAGTTATCTAGTTATCTAGATAGTTATCTAGTTGTCTGTATAGTTATCTAGTTATCGAGGGCATAAATAATGCATGTGTATCAAGCACTGAGGGGGAGATGGGAGTCTCTGGTGTCACTGAGTGCTGGGGTCTCAAATACAATGCTGGATTGTCTCACAGAAGCAGGTACACAATTGGCACATTTGCGGGGGAGGGGGGAGGGAGGGGAAGATGTGTAGGTTGTATCCTATTAAGATTCAGAGACATGCCATCTTCTCAGGCAGAAGATGGTGACCTGGTCCCTCCTCGGCAGACAGCTGATGTCATTGTTCCGCCTTGGGGCAGTTAGATATTTGTAGCCTTTCCCATGGCTCATCTGTTCATCCAGTCCTCTATTTTGCAGTGTGGTATGTGATTGGTATGAAGTGGTTGTTTAGTATTCTTGTCTAGATAGCTTCTCTGTTAAAGAATCTGCCTTGTCATTTTCACAATGTCCAGGGACCCACTGTCCACTATATCACTATTTAGATGCCAAAGGTTTAAACCAGCTGGTTTGTCTCAGTTGCTATTTGAACAAGTTCTTTTTGTCCATACCAGTCATTCTGTAGAGCTTGTTGCACAGACATGGAATCTGTGAAGACTTCCTGATTCCATGCAGGCAGAGAATCCGACATGTTACCCACCCCATTCCCACATGAGTCCTTTCTAGCACCCACATGGAATGGGTGAAATGCTGTGCTTTTACGTTACATGTTGCCAGAAACAGATATACTCTGAAGAACTCTATAGATGTTATGATCCCCACACCATAGTCTTTTATAACCACTTGTTTAATATGCTGGTTGACACCTCAGTGAGGACTGCTCTGTTTCTCCCTGGAGTCTGAAGTGCATTTCAGTTCCTTTTACCATATCTTCCTCATGGAGGGTTGCTAACCTAAACCTCCTTGTTATTTTGTAGGCTTTTTGACAAATCCAATATTGATATCTGCTTTGCCCTCCCTGAGCTAGCCCTCAATATGTGCCCCTGTCAAGATATCAGCAATCTCATTTCTATGCTCACGTGTCAGTCCACCATAAGCCATTTCCACATGGCAGGCCACATGGGACCCATATCTAAGTCCTAGCTGGGCCCACCCATGCGATACCCATGTTTGTGGCCATTCTCTTGTACATCTGTCTGGGTCTCAGTGTGCAGAAAATAATGCATGACCAAGAAGGCTTGGGGTGCGTATGGAAAGGAAGGGATGGAAGTTTTATATATTTCTTTCATGGACCACGTAGCAGCAGAGATTCACATGACAAGGAAGAGAAAGACTATCTAAGTGAATGTGAGATTAAGAAAAATGTGGGCTTGTACACATGTTTTGTTATGCTTGTTATGAGAAGTGTCATTCACATGCATTCACAACACAAGTACGCACATTGCTCCCTTGCCACAACCATTCCTCCTTAATACACCATAAGACCATTTTGCATTTCTTCCCAAAGGCATTTTTTTATTTTTATATATTCCCACGAGAATACAAATACATGCATGGTACCTTGCTTCATAACATTTAGCTCAGATGACTCAAAAAGCATGTACATTAAATACTGTTGTTCACAAACTGCTATATGGACCCAAACAAACTCTACAACGAGTTGTGATAAAGAAAATAATGAATATAATAAATACCTGTTCCATTTTATAGAAATGGAAACATAAATTTCACACCTGAAACACCACCACAAAATGATGTGATAATTTTGATGACTGTCCGTCTGATTGTGGCTGATGACTGATGTAACTGATCTATTTTAGTTCACTGACTGATGAATAAATTTGTATATATGCCTCTCACCCGTAATTTGAGCAGTTGTGGTGTACATGTACTTCAAAATCACTGACACTGGACAGCAAAAATATAACAACTGTATATGTTATACCACAGCCAAACAATCTAACATCATTTATGACCTGTTGTGTTCACCATGAGCACTCCTATCTCTTTATCATATGACTATTTTTGCATAACAACAGATTACTCTTACTCACACATCAAAGAAAATATTAAATTCAAATTGCATAGGCCAAAAGTCTTAAGTCACCTATCTCCACATATCCATGAAATCTGGTCTATTGATTCCTGACAACTGCGCTGCATTTATTATTAGGATCAGATGATGCCTATATACCACCACTTGCCAGATGGCATCTTGACAGATGTGAATGTTTCTTCGTCAGCCAAATAAAATTCTGCAGGTTCCCAAAGAAAACATATGAATGTCAAACAGTGGAAATTTCGGATGCTGACACTGATGTTGGACTACATGATGACTTACTCTAATCAAGCTGAGTTATAGAGATAATTAATTTATCCCAAATTACTGGCAAAATTAAACAAAAGAACTTTATCACAACTCTTTGCCTTCATCCCACCATAGTGTTAAAACATCAATTCTATACATTTGTTCAAGTACAGCAGCTTAAGGTCACAGATACAATTTGAAGATATATGTAGTGAGAACAGGTAATTTTGAGCAAAGGAGTCAAAACCAGCTGACATGATCTAATGAGTACCAAATTATTAAATTACTTCCTGAACAAATGAACATATATATTGATTGTACTGTCACTGGAACTGAAATCCACAGATATGAATGTAGGATGTTGTATAGATAAATACATTATCATTGCAAATTCAATGGCGCAGTATATTTATCAATCAACTACATCTTTACATTTAACATTTTTTCATTAATGAGAATAACTAGGACTGTCCTCATAACAGTAGCTCATATTTGGGCTTTGTTGTGGCCAGAAGGATATCAGAGATGAGGAAGAATCACTAGATATATGTGCATACAATTATCCATTGTGATGTAGTCATAAGAGATCATTATGTGACAACAGCAGCCACAACATTTGACTTTGACATGGCAATATATTTTCTGATGTACTCATAACATTAAGTACATGATACCAGTCTGAAACTGGCCTGTTCATGGCAGCCATTCATATATTAGCACACTGGCATTCATAACAAACTGTGATGATGTCCAAATTCACAAGTAAATGTACAGGTATTGGCCTATTTCTAAGAATCTCTCAAATCTTCAGTGTCCTGAAAGTCATGATGCTGGTTCCAGAAACAAAAGACATGATGTCTTTAAACAGGTGAAAATGACCACTCAAAATGTGCAGGGTTGCAACTTTGTCAGTTAGTATGCCCAACATAAGAACATTGTATAAATAAGTTAATTTGTCTTTACATATTTGAAGAAGTCGTATATTAAAAACTAAGTAAAATAAAACTTTCATTGAATTTCCTTAAGAATAAATTCTTGTGTATCACAGACTTGGAGTGTATAAACTTAATCATCTGAGAAAGCGCTGCTCCCAGAAAATGAAATATTTATCATGTTGCTTCAGTTTTCATATTTCATAACAAAATGTAAGTGGGCCTTTTGCAAATGCCACCAATTAAACACAAAGGACAGTCCAAATATTACATGTAAGCACAAATCCACTGCTTCTGTTCGCAAGCATCTGATTACAACAACACTATTCCTGCTTTAGGATTTTATCATATCTGGGTTTCACACCCTGGTTACTCTGAAAATTCTGGTCAGATCATTAAACCAAATGCAACTATTTCTGTAAATCACAACCCAAAAAAGCTATACTTGGTACCATGGATGGAATCCAACAATACTTGCAAGTATCCTCACAACTTTCCAAGGCTATTAAATGGTTGCAGTGAGGATAAACAACTAGATGGTCAACAAAATAACACATGCTGCATAACTGACCTGACAAAACAATCCTATGACTTCTTCCCCTATGCATAATACTGACATTTGTTCATTTTCCCAACAACTTTCTATAAGAGATGTCACTTAAAGACAGTTATATTGTCCTGAAAATCTTTCAAACTGATGTAATAGCACTCATGATTTATGACAGATATTTATATAAATATAAAAGAATTCTCAAGCTTTTAAAAGTATTGCAATATTTTTCTCTTGCATGTATACAGCAGGAACTTACAACATGAGTGTATGAGCACGTCCACGTGGTTCATGAAACATCAGTTTTTAAGAATTCAGGAAACTGTCTTCTATAGTCACATCTTAACAATGGATTATCACATCTCTCAACACCATGGCTAACACAAGATATCCCATGCCAAAAAACAAAACCAGTCCAACATGGATATGGTCCTTTCAGTCTGATTGTGCCCCTGATTTAAAATCAAAGTCAAATGATTCAAATAATTTGTAAACATGATGTCAAATTACTTATTATATGTGACTAATCAGTTACAAAAATGATTTTTAACTGATAGAATCAGTATCACATACATGTCAATGCCTAACAAAATAAGTCTCATGTTACTTCCTGCCCATCAGAGATGTAGCTGACTTGAAAATAAAGGATGCCACTGATTTTACTGGTTATGACTTTCATTAGCTGGAATTGAAATTTCTTGAGTTGATGACAAAACAAAACTATAAAATGGATGTATCATTCACTGGCTCTGTTTTCAGTAATAATATAACTCTAAATGATTACTGCAGGTATAAAAGTCATCTCACAAACCTGCATCACATCTTGTACATGGAGACTTGTCAAAGTAACACGTTTGCAACAACATCCTTTGCATAAGCCTACATAGTTTAACCATCATTCAGATCTATCAATAGTGAAGAAAAATTGCTGAAAACTATCCAAATAATCAGTGAAGAGGCCTGATGGGTTTAGGTAAATTAACTGAAATGCAGGCAAGTGATAGTGAATTGAAGTGCGAAGTGGTGGGATTCTCAAGTACATCTTGAACACATTGGTCATGTAGTATGAGTGCGAGGTCATCAAATAAATAAACAGTCAACAAAAATTGGTCCGACTCTGAACAATGTAAGGTATAATTATCTAAACATTTCTATCAGGAGCTCAACATTTTAGAGGAATAATGAAAACTTAAATTTCACAACAAATTCAGTGCCTTCAAAGTGTGGAGTGGTCAACAAAACAGTCATTAATGTGATGTGAGATCAAGCTTCATTTTCAACATACCTCAGCTTTAACACTAGTGGGGGTGTTCCATGTCACTATTACACATAAACTCCTGCAGGTTTTGAAAAATAATAACTTCTGAGCAGGGATGCAAACCAAATGTAGAATTACAAAGATTGTCCGATATTTTGGTATCAAAGCAAATGTTTGCTTTACACTTCAATGCAAGTTCAATCACACCTAAAGCTGTAGGTACAACAACCATGAACAAAAGATGTCTTTCAGGTCTTACTGATACATTTGTCTTTGATGAAGAAGTGGCAAAACCATAATATTGGCTATGAAGTGAAGTTTCAATGGTATAAAAGAGGTCCTTCGTCCCAATCAAAGTAAGTTTGCTTTTTTGTCAATTGCCTCAAAACAAAATAGAATACCCCACACTAGGCTGCCCAGAAAATTAGAGCACAGGAACAAAGCATGCATCAAATGTACTCTGCCATATTTATACTTCTAAAATTATACATAGTTGTAAAATGACCAATTCTCAACCCGCTGCAATAAGTAGTCCCATTTGTGAGAAATATGTGTTAAAAGAACACCCTTGTGGCTGCGTCAACAAATCATTACATATCTGGTTTGATATTCACTTGTCTCAATTTGTATAAAAAGTTAAACGTGTATACGTCACATATTCCAAGCATAATCTGGTGTAAGCAAATAAGTTAAATTTCAGTTATTTGAAGGACTGTTCATATGTTTTTAATATACCACTCAGCGTGATAGGCAAAAATGAATGTAATCGGTTGCACTTGCTGAAGCTATTCTGATGTTTTTGATAATAAGTGAGCAGATCTCCAATGGCATATCAAGATTATCGCTGTGTATTTTATAAGAACATGATTCCATTGGACAACCACATAGGGAAGAAGTATCAGAGAATTCTAATGATAACCCTCATTCAGTCAGCATGAGTAACAATATTGAATAATATCTTAGAGAAAGATGTCCAGGGTCGTTCCAATTGTTCTAGTTGTTGTTCACGGCCAGTGACTGGTAATATTCCACCATCACTTTCCATGCTTTGGGGGCCATGAAACCATCAGGTGGATTTATACCTTCGCGGGCCATCTTGCGCATTTTGGTCCCGGAGATGAACTCAAAGTCCTCTTTCTTCTCTGGGTCAAAGAAGTCCATTGCCCGTTTGCGTGAGTTATAAGCCGCCACTCTGAAGGGAACAATCTCTAACTGTGTAAGACCTGGTGCCATTGTGAGAACCTGTGTGGGGAAAAGAAATTAACAGTGCATAGGTTAACTGCTATGCTGAAAACAGATGCAAAAGAAACATTTCAGGACAAAAACACACTAGATTTATGATTCTATTCACTATAATTCTGCAATTAATGTGATGCCATATTCTCATCGTATGAAGGCGAACATTTGCATATCAGGGTTGCACTCAGTTTTGCAGTGATAAAAAATCATTACCTATCGTTGGGAGAATCTTCATGCAAACACCTGTGTACCACAGAGCAACTGGGCACAATAAAAACCTACTGATAGGACATGTTAACGACATATGCCACTGATATTTTATTACAGATAAAAATGGACATGATACTTAAATGCACAGACAGTCTTCTTCCATAAAATAGTAGAACAGATAATGTTATGAGTAGGCTGTACAAAATTCTGATCTTGATGTAGATCTAGCCATGAAAAGGAATTCTTAAAATGAATAAATCTATAGCTATTGCTTGCCAACATACATTTGTGTAGTATAAGTTAGTCCTAATACCTGCTTCATCAAGTAATGGAACAAGAAAAACATGCAGAATTTGGGAAAATGAATAACATATCACAAAACTGTTCTTAGGTTTCAGGTAAACTGTGAATGACAAGTAGCGACATACAAAGAGAAGATATGCTGATTGCATAATATAGCAATTCACAGAACACTTAACACTCCTTTTCATCTGTGATAAACTTTAGTTTGTGCATCTGTTGTTATTTGATATACTTTGTCAATGAGAAATTTGCCATTTATTGCAGCTCCAGGATTTGCAAACACTCACATACCCAACAACAAATAGTGATGTCTTCGAAGACAAAATCTGTCAAATTATGTTTATTCTTAATAGTAATCTTTCATTGACTACCTACCTTAGCTCCATGTGTTGGGTCAAATAGATCTCCGGTCCCATTTGGATGTGGCATCCCTGCTGGGTCTCTGCCTACAATGTAGAAATTTGCCCCTGTGGCCATTCTGGCTTTGGCATGCCACTGAACCTGTAAGATACACAATAACTTTTTGCTCATGGGGAAACATCTGGATGAATAACAGCTTCCTGATTTTACAGGCTGTCCATCCGAAAGAGAAGGGATTAATCACTCCAGTCAGGCTTTGCAAATACATTGCACAGAGATTCACAACCCAAGATTTCATCAGTTCTAAACTTCACCATGGGATACATTTAAAGAAATTCAAATTATAAATACAGTATTGTCAAATGGTGCTCAGCTGTTTTAAGTCAAATCTCTAGTAAAATGAAGGTAGGATAGTTGAGCACCTGACTGGCAAAATGAGAAATGTGTTACTGCTTCTGCTTCCACTATATGCAATCCTTGCAGCAAAGGACTAAAAAGTTACCACTGTGGATCTTGTCCTTTCCTCTAAATCCAGAAATTTCAGACAACCAGGGTTCATTAACCTAGAAATTTGGCATATGCCAGAAAAGTGGCAAGCATGCTAATTCCATATTCTTCATTATTAATCTCACATATATTTTTTGACTGCGCATGGTTCCCATGCCATAAATGCACAGTTCTATTCTATGTACAAAAACACTGTTAGGAGTCATAACTCTGCATGACTGAATTAACAATCATCGTACGGAACCCCTGCCTACCTCTGTTGGCCCTGCGTACATCATAGGTGATGGGAAGATTGCGATCACTGTGGACTCTGGGTCTAGAATTTTCTCTTCTAAGATTGCTGCATGCTGTCTCATCCTCCAGGATAAAGGAACATCATCATCTTTGGTCCATCCCCCTGTGACAAAGACAAATCATACAAGTTTATACACAAAACTTTCATCTAGCATTTGGTAATAGGTCTCTTAACCCTTGACCAATTACTTTAACTACTACCCATAGCTGATGCAGATGTCAGATTAACTCATCATGCCATGATCAACTGGAGAAGTGCAGGATAGACTAAATCAGCTGGAATCAAAGCTATCAGCCCTTATCTTATAGACTGATACAATAATGCGGCATAATCAACTGACACAGTCAGATGCTCTCTACCTGATGGAGGCACAGCACTCCAGAGTTACTATTCTAGACCTAGACAAGTTAAATTTTCCAGTGCTTGGAAAAAAGAAAGTCCAAATACAACATGTTGTTGAATATCTAGTTTTCTGTGTAAAATTTAGTGGTTCCACTTCATAAACAATGTGTTGAATGAATAGCATAAAACATAATATAACAGCATAAAAGGCACCATATATCCTGAGTGCCACAAACCAAAATACCAAATATGAAGAAACCTAGTAGGATTGTCAAGAGTCCAAATTATATTCGGCCCAAACAAAGACACAGGTCAGAATGACAAATTTGGTCTTCCATTTATCAACCTCTTTTGAATGGTCATGTATTCAGTTATGATGTATAATATTCTATTCATTACTGACAGCTGACACATCTTTTAAGAAAATACAACACAAGGGTCTGTCTCATCTATCTCACTATCAATGAAATTTTTGCTCAGCTACACTGTTTCAAATTTTAACAGTCTCAAATGCTCTATATTGTCTGTGGGCTCCACCAGATGAGTAAGCTCTACCACATACCCAGTGGATGCAGGAGCAGAACTGGCTTTTTGTATCCTCTCTCTAGCAGTCTCCTCTTTGTATCTGACATGAGTAGAGCATGCCCATTGTGTACTGGGTTTCTCAACTGGAAGGCAAACACTGCATCTGCCTGAAGACATACAAAACATTGCGGATAAGAATGCTGTTGTTCTGAGTAATCCCCACAATTATCAGGAATTGCTCTGTTACTTGCTCATGTAAGAATAATCCTGTGAACCCTCCATATGTTGCAACAGCTAGAAAGATATTCTTAACTAAGCATTATACATGTAAATAATAGTCTATTCATAAGCTTGTCACTTTAAGGGCCAGTGCGGCACCCTGTAGGGGTAAAATTGGGTAAAATTGTGTAAAATGAGTTTAAGGCAGTCTTTTAAACAGCAACATGTCCTTTATCGAATCCTGAAGTTATTTTCATGATACCTGTCTCAAAAAGTGTATTTTGATGCAAAAGGAAATGACTACCCTTTATCAAATGCATCTATCGGGTAATCTTTATCGTCAATTATCTCAAAATCACAGCTTTCGTCACTCTATCCGTTCGATCTGACTTTTTTCTGGTCCAATTTACATAAAATTTTGCATA
>JAWQUT010000073.1:440684-451785 GCA_033807755.1 Ellobium chinense
GTGTAAAATGAGTTTAAGGCAGTTTTTTAAACAGCAACTTGTCCTTTATCGAATCCTGAAGTTATTTTCATGATACCTGTCTCAAAAAGTGTATTTTGATGCAAAAGGAAATGACTACCCTTTATCAAATGCATCTATCGGGTAATCTTTATCGTCAATTATCTCAAAATCACAGTTTTCGTCACTCTATCCGTTCGATCTGACTTTTTTCTGGTCCAATTTACATAAAATTTTGCATAGCAACTCTCCAAGCCCCTGTTTTAAGAATGTCATGGGCTTTTTTCGATATCTTGTGTTTTGGGTGTTTTTTTTTATTTTCAAAGTTGAAAATTTTCAAAATTTTCAATGTTTTTTTATGACATTTTAAAAAAAAATTATTTTTTAAAAACTATCTAAGAAATCAAAAAAAGCCTGTGACATTCTATTTTAAATAAAGTGATCTTTCAAATGCAAAAAAACCCAACATCCTACCATGTATTGTTCTCCAGATCGAAGGGTTCAAAGTTATGCAAAAGTCATCCATATTTTCCAATATGGCGGCCAAACAATTCGCGTTTCCATAGCAACGGAGGGAGGAAATTGCAAAAAACCCCAGTTTATCTTCCTTCCTGGCCCTACGTGACCCATTTTTCACCCCAAAATGACAAAGTTCCCTTTATTAATGAAAATCACCTAGTTCTGCCTCACGTCCCCTTAAACCTTCAAAACGAATTGCAAATCTATGCTGATTTATACATTTGAGAAGGCCACTTGCAAGCAGAGCTCACTTACAACTGATAAGTAAACTAGCTAAGCCCATACTAATGTAATTGCCTATCTGTAACATATAGCTATTATTTTGCTCATTGTTCAGTACTGAAAGTATGCTACTTGCTAACTATAATGATATGTACCAAAAGAGCATTAAATCACTTAAGCAGCATGATGTTGTGAAACAAAATTTACTGGTGCATCAAAAATGGAACCTGCATTGCAGTTTGTGTGCTTTCGAAAAAGAAAAATGAAAACTCAGAGATCAAATTTGGTCCCCACAACTCATGAAAACAGTGCATGCAAATTTTTTGGCTGACCAGAGCACAAGTAAGTGTGATATAGTTCCCCATTTTTACAAGATCTCAAGAACTACAAAGTGCTTAAGTACTGCATCAGGTAAGGACTGTTTTAAGATTTCTATCTGAAGAGTAACGTTTTGAAACATATTACTCTTTTGTTTAAAAAAAAAAATTTTTTTTATTTGCCCCTGTTCATTGGGCAGGCATGGGTCATAAAACATATTACTCTTACATAAGACTTGAAGCAGTACTTTACTGTGCTCCAGTGTCTATCCATTAAAAAAAACAATAACAAAAAAAAAATAATAAAACCTCGCCACTGTCTATGTAAAATTCATACTTACTCCCATATTTCTGAACTTGAGTCGCAGCTCTCGAGGTGTCAGCCGATACTCATCCAGTCCATCGTTCCAGTATATTCGATCCAGAACTTCTAGATCCCCTCCTACAAGCCAGTCCCCACTGTCCATTACCATCTGAAAAATAGACCAATGTCTACAGCGTGGAACAGGTCAAAGGGCACATGACCCAATAATGGAGGGAGTCCTTGCATGTTATTTGCTCTCCTCTATCATGATACTTGAGCACAAATTAACTGGTAATCATTCTGAACTGATTCAACCTGTAATGATATTTCTGTCGGGTCCTGTGCCGACATGGTAGAAAATAAGAGATGTGCCAATCTTTTGGTATAAACAAAGACTTTTGTCATGCTGGTTGGTCTCATGTCCAAGATGTCCTTTTCATTTGTCTTGGAGCTGTTAAGAAAATGAGACCGACCCTTACTGTGGTACACATCAAATTCATAGAGGCAGGAGCTTATCTAATTTGTGAAAGAAGAAATTATGTGTCAGTACAGACTATATCAACATCAAAACAATTTTCCTCTTCACTGAAAGAGCCCCTGAAAACAGTCACCCACTAGGTTTCATCTCTTACCTTCACATATGGATGGCCGGGGTTGGTTGTGCCAAATTGGCGGCCGCACCTCTCTTCCTTGTTGTGCGGATAGAACTCTGGTCTGCGTAAGATTGCCACATCCCTCCCTTCATACTTCAGTGTAAATGCCTCACAGCCTTGCAGTCTCTCCTTGTCAGGTGTCTTTATAGGCAGTACTAGTGGTATGGACTGATTGATCACTCCAGCTGGAAAAAGAGACAAGATGTTAACTCTGTTAAGCCTTCTAACGGCAAAGATGGATTTATTTGTTCAAACTATTATATACATGTAATGTGAAGGTCAACTTCATTTGTCATGCCCTGCCCGACTCAGTGAAGCAAATGATGAACTAAATAAACTGGTATCAAAATGGTATCAGTTGGCAAGTAATGCAGTAGTGCAATAGAGATGGCACAATGCACAAACACAGTCAGATGCTCTTGCCATGCTGGAGACTTAATGTTATGATAATTTATAAGAACCCGCAGATCCCTTCATTAAATGAGGATTTTGCTAACACGTCACTAATCTTGTTCAACACATGATGATGAATATGATTTTGAGTCTAAAGACCCATATTCACTGTTGTGTACACTCAAACATAACGATCATGAAATTGTTATAGCCCCTTCACTATCTGATTTTAAGCATTTTAGGCAATATTCACAACACTGATCTAGACCACTGATCACTCTTGACACTTGCATAATGTTTTGAAATAACACTTTTTAACATCTTGGGTTAGATACGGAATGTGAATGGCAAAGCCTGCACTTACCATCCAGCAAACAGCCAAAATGTTGCGACTGCAGATACTCTTTTTCACGCATGAAGCCTGAGACTGGTGTCGCCCAGCCTTCTGCAAGGACTTGAGTCCACTGGAGATCCAACTGCATTAGAAATACACAGGAAGCACATAAACAGTCTAATTAAGAAATTTATAAGAAATCCATCTATTATACTCCTAACATTGAAACTTTTGATTTCTTGTCCTAAGTCTGGCACCAGGCATGGCAGCAGCCAATCATAAAAACTTTTGGGCACAATCGTTAACATTTGCTGACAGTGTTCAAAAGAACACTTAAAACTTATCTTTTCTGTAATTATTTTACTTAACCACACTGACTTAACTGCAACTTGCATGTGTGCGCGTGGGTGTGCAACTCTGTGAGTAGGCACCTCCATTGCGGGGCTTGGGACCACAGTAACTATTACAGTCTTTAGTATCACGGCTTGGAATCAATGTTCCTCTGTGATTTTAAGACTCCTACGCCTCAGTTACACATAAGCACAGGTCCTGTTTGCATGCATGTCTGTATTTGTGCGTGTGTATGTGGTGTGGTGTGGTGTGGTGTGGTGTGGTGTGGTGTGGTGTGGTGTGGTGTGGTGTGTGTGTGTGTGTGTGTGTGTGTGTGTTTGTGTTTCACAGATGCAAGTGTGCATGTTTCTGTGTTGTGCATACTTATCATTCTCTTTAAAACTGAGTGTGTGTGTGTATTGAGAGAATGTAATTATATCTGAGTGCTTATAGATCACCCAGGGGATTAGGTATTACAGAAATACAATCTATTTTTATTATACACATACAATTTCCTGTTCAAAACTGAAGTTGTCTTTTCTCATTAATTCTAATTTTTGCAACTTTTTGGGTTTATTTTTCGTTTTTTCCCCAAACATTTTCAGTACATGCCTTCCTTGTGGTTCTCAATCTGTTTCCAGCCCATGTTAAAAAAACAATGTGATTCAGGTCATTCATGAAAGTGAAGCAAACTAAAGTTTATTAAAAAATTACTACAATGACTCAAAATGATTTGGTCATGATGGCTATAACAACTTTCGCTTGGCTCAAAAAAAAAAAAAAAGTCAGGGCCACTCAAGTCAACTATCTAATGAAAAACTGAGTCAAAGTAATTCAGTCTGTAAGAAATTTTTCATGAATGAATATGTTCTAAACTTCCAGACACATAATACTGGTGTTTAGCTTCATATGTCCTACAAAGGAAATGCAATACTTTGGCTTGTTTTTTTTCACTCAGTACCTCTGCACTAGAAAAAGAAAACTTGTAAGCAGCACCTGGCAGGCAAGAACTTCCTGCACAACCTATGATTATTGATATGCAGATCTGCCATCATGTCCCTTTCAGCATTATTCCCTTTATATGAATTCTGTTATTGTTCACCAGTTTTATGGATGTGGGACACCAATAACATCAGCTAATGTAGACAAAGCCCAGGCACACATTCCTGCACCTTATTTCCATACAACCTCATCTGTATAGATGATAATAATAATAATAAACCCATACAGAGGAATAAAGCACTCCTATCTCTTATTATGTATCCCCCATACTGATGATCTGCATTTTGAATTTTTACTTATTATTTACTAGCACTGTTTATTTTCACCCAACTCACACTGAGATAGCTCATTACGCGTAATTCCCAACTGTAAATGTGTCTGGATTTCACAGAGTTGTGAAGAGGGCCAGTATCTTATTCAACTGAGGAACACACATTTTGCACTATTCCTTAAAATAATGCAACCACAGTTGACAATGTTTAATCACCTTCCATTTCATAGCAATTTCCATTTGATCGCAACATTTCTCACGAAACTTTTCCTATATAAGCATCACTGGATAATCACAACTTATTCCAGATGAGCCCAATTTTTCCTGAATAAACGCAACTTTTCCGTGATTGTATAAATAAAGTTCAACTGTTGCAGAATTCAATTTGGTAAATAAATATTTACACATCACTTAAACTGCATGTCGAGCCACAGGGTCGACAATTGACAGGATGATCAAAATTATTGATCTCTAACCAAAGACCCTGTCACTGGTGTGATAAGCGCCACCCTCCTCTCAACATTCTGTTGCATACACGGTAATTGTCAGGCCGCCTATAAGAACGCTGTCATGTGCTGTTTGATAATGAAAAGGAGAGGACAAGTTCTGGAGAGATCAAAGTTTTCTCACCTGACATGTCACATGGTGGATCATGACAGGAATCCACACAAAATGAAGACATTAATAACAGTTACAAAATATCAGCATATTAGTATTAACTGTCATATACTAGACATGCCTATTTACTTGGATGCTTGACTACCTCAGTAACAATGTCCTAGCAGAACAAATTATAAAGTGAAAAAAACACCAAGATATCCCACTAAAATAGCAACTTAGCAACATACCTGATTGATTTCCACAGAAGGCAAGGTGGCAGCCTCAGCTCTGGCTTCCTCCCTCCTGCTCTCTGGAACAAACAGTTCCCGCACTGCCTGAAGAGCTCCACGAGGAACGACATCCTATAGTCAGAGAGGAGAAACAAAACAAAAATAGAATTTAAACAGGGTTGAAAGTAATCCAAATGCTCAGTGAATCTACAGAAATTCTGAAATGAAGATGACGAAGAGGATAATACTGTCATTTACATGATAAAACCTCACAAGGTAGATTTTCGGCCAAACTAATTTTCACAGAAATCGATTGTTCCTGCCCTTCTTCACCCTCCTCACAAAATATTAGACTCATATTTCATTTGTAACTATGAAAAAATTGTGAAAACATTTTGGGCAGCAAACCTCCTAATCTGTCATGCCTACAAAATATGCATGATCAAACCTCCTAATGTTTTAGCAGGTTTCATCATGTATGAAAGGAGCACTGCCCACTGATTTCTGGAGAAACTCATTTATTTCCAAACTACGATCAATTATACTTGCAATTTTCTTACAAGTATATTTTTGCTCTTAGACATATGTAACCTAATGTCTGTCCTTGAATATTTTTAATTAAAAATATGTTTTAGAAAATGAGTAGCTTAGCTGATCTGTAATCCTTTGATAAAACCTTCTTATCCTTTAGATGGTTTTATGTTACACTTCTCTTCTCTCAACTGGCAAACAAACTTATTTATCCAGGTTTGAACCTGGACCAATTTCCTTCATTTCGACAATAAACAACATCACGTCGCAAGCACACTATCACTGACCAATTTTCTTCATTCTCTTTTCAAATTTCTAAGATTAGTTTTCTACTGCAAAATATACCTTGTATGAAATAAGTGAGCATGTTCCTGTGTGTTTCATAGTATATGTATTCATGTGTATTTCCTGATAAATATTGCAAGACAGGAAATTGCAACTAAGTGTACTGTGAATTAGGGAAGTTGACTGCATAAAAACTTACATTCTGAGCCAGTAGGTTGACCACTTCCTGCACACATTCATCGACAGAGAGTTCTCCAGCCTTGAGGTCAGCATCAGGAGTCAGAGGTTCCTCATAGGGCTGATCCACACCAGTAAAACCTTAAGCACACAAAATAAATAATGCTGGTTCTCAAAACACGGTTAACGGATCCCCTCGACAAAGCTTCGTTGGGTTTCTGGGTCTCTAAGATTTTTACCTTTTTAAACAGTCATTAAAGCCACATGGCTAGTTGTGTCCACTGAGATTGTCCTGACCAAGTACATTCTAACTTCTAAAAAGTTTCCTGACCAAAATAGCACCTACAGCCAAAAAAATACTACCTTGACATCTCTGAGTGATGTAAAAATACATACAAGTTTATGTGTGAGTATGTACAGTATTAAACTATTATGTAAAAGCTGCCAATTATCTGTTTACTGTAACCAAGACATATCTCCACAAGGTAAATCAAGATTATATTTCCAGTGATAAACTAAGACATATTTCTAGTGAGTAAACCAAGACATATTTCTAGTGAGTAAACCACAACATATTTCTAGTGAGTAAACCAAGACATATTTCTAGTGAGTAAACCTAGATATACTAAATTTATTTCATTATCTTCTCATTTCTGGCTCACCTTTGATGATACCCGCTCTGGCCTTCTTGTACAGTCCCTTGACATCCCTCTGCTCACACACCTCAATGGGAGTGTCCACGAAGCACTCAAAGAACTTCAGGCCAGCATCCTCATGTAGCTGGCGGGCTTTGTCACGGTCCTGTAAGACACAAAAATTTACATCCATGAGATCTTACAGTTCTCATACATTTAGATCAGAGAGCGTTAACCAGTATAATTTTATATGTTCTTGAAGTTATTAGCATCACTTATACAGTATTTACATGTGAGAAGAAATCAAGATGATGATTAAAGATATTATGTCTTGAATAAACTTGCTAATACACATATGTGGAACAGACCTCGAGGTAACAAAGAATCTAGGGTAAGTACAAGAAAGTAACAAATACTTAGACTAGTAGCCACAGTTCTATATGAGTTGCTGATGAATATGATTCAAGCAAAAGCCTCCGTTAGAATAAAAACAACAACAACAATTAAAACATTAACAATAGCCACACAAGACCAAACACAGAAGACAAAGAAACAGCCACTGCTCACAGCTCTGTACTCTGTACAGGCTGATGAAGGTTCTGATAAAGACAATGCAGTTATCTAAACAATAACAGTAACAAAAGCTACACAAACATACATATGCACATGGAAACAGCTAGTACTCACAGCACTGTATGGACTTATGAAAACTGATATAGACTATACCACCATCACAACAAAAACAGGAGCAGAAATTACACAGAAACAAAACTAAGCACAAGGAAGTATCTGGCATTCACAGCTTCAGACAGGCCAGTAAAGGCTATGATTCAGACTATCAAAACAAGAACAATTACAAAAGACACACAAACATAAACACAGGGATAAGAAAAAAGCCAGTACTCAGAGCTCTGCATAGATAAGGGGCACAGACAATGCAGGTATCTAAACAAAGATCGTAACAAAAGCTACACAAACATAAATATGCACAAGGAAACAGCCAGTTCTTAAAACTCTGCATCTTGCAGACTATGATACAGACAATGTAGCTATTTAAACAAAAACAGTAACAAAACTTAAACATATGTACATGTGCACAAAGAAACAGCCAGTACTTACAGCTTTGCACAGGCTCTTGAAAACTGTGACGCAGACAATGCAACCATCTAAACAAGAACAGCTACACAAACATATACATGTATACACAATGAAACAGCCAGTACTCACAGCTCTGTATGGGCTGATAAAGGCAGTGATACAGACAATGCCGCCATCAGCAAACAGCTTGGCCACCTCAGCAATACGACGGATGTTCTCCTCTCTGTCCTCTTGGGTGAAACCCAGATTCTTGTTCAGGCCATGACGCACATTGTCTCCATCCAAACTGGAAAGAAACACAGACTGATCAATCATGTTTTTTTTTTTTTAACTGATACTTTTCACTTTTTCATGCATCATCTTGCCATTGTACGTATCAAAGCATCTCAATCACCAGGGAAATGCCATGCAGCCACAGTCAGTCTCAACCTGGTTGGCAATGGTCAGTTTGACATGTCTGCCCCACCCCACTCCCCCTCCACTCATGGGAGAAACATTCATTTTATTTCAAACTTCAAGAAATCTGAAATTCAGCCATTCTATTTTTGGGTAAGAAAATTAATAGTTTGCTTATCCATTGAAGAAATTAAGTCCCAGCTGGCCCTGTTTGGCTCTCTAAAATTCATACAGCCTGGCGGTATTACAAATGAATGAATCCTCATGGTGCACCAAATTTGACCATGCAAACCAACAGACTCATCACTCAGATATCCATTGAATCTCTCTCATTCATGCATATTCCAAGAACATCCTTACCAGTAAGCTGGGATACCCTGTCCAACAAGGTACTCCTCAAGGGCAAAGGAAATGGTGGTCTTCCCTGCACCAGACAAGCCAGTCAACCAAATGGTGCATCCACGGAACCCGCCCTTTTGACCCACAGCTTTGCCTCTCTTGTCTCGGGACACATGGTGTTCTTGGTAAACCACATTGGTGGCCCTTTGAACAGCCTGTAAAGGAGACACAAAGATAAACATCAATGATTATACAAACCAGCAAAGACAGTATCTGAGATCCACATGGGACACATCTGAGGCTCTCCAGTTTCAACTGGGAATGGGTTAAGCCATTTAATGAGAAGAAGAAATGAATATCAGTGAGACACTACTCAGCTAAGAAAGCAGCTGGAATCCACATAGGACCCATCTAAGGCTCTCCAATTTTATCTGGGAATGGGCTGACCCACATACTGAGATGGGGAAATGAATGTCAATGAGACACTACTCTGCGAAGACAGCGGCTGGGATCTATGTGGAACTACATTACCCAGGAACAGACTAACCTGCCTACTAATCTAACCATGCCATGATGATCTGTCAAATACTATCTTTTAACTTAGGATTCCAGTTTACTGGTGTATTTCCCAGCTATTACCCACGTGAAGCTCACATGGTATCCTTGTAGTTCCTAGTGTTTTGTTGTTTTTTTTATTCAACAAGGGTACTTGACAATTCAAGCCCCTAAAACTTCAGTGCTTTGCTCTATAGGCTTGCCATACCCCGAAGGGCAGTAACATTCAGCTATTAAGGAAGACAACAGTAGGCTATATACCTAACCATGTGTTGTCAAGAGACATGCGCTTTCATGTATTGATAAAGCACACATTGTGCACCCTACTTTCTTTTACAGTTGTGAGGAATGCCAACTATTCTGATCAATACAACAGCACTTTTTGTTGTAGATTGTTGCTATATGACTCCATTCTGCAGTTCTCTAAGTATTAGGGAAGCATGAAACTTAACAGTGTTATGCATTAGTAATGGTATTTGGGATGGCATGGGAAGGGAGAGAGGTCAGGATAACATGCTAGATAAAAACATACACAGTGAATCTGAAACATGTTACACATTACTTATACTCTTCAGACCAAGACCAAAAAGAAAAAAAAATGATAGAAGTGTTCATCCTAATTCTGCTTTATCTTTGGACTTGAAGGCCTGACAATAAAATGATAGTGTCATTTACAGTGCATTCATGGTGTAAAGTGATTATTTGATTTATAACTATTGTGTACTTGGCAGTCCCCCAGTCTAAGGCCAGCCGGGCTATTCTATGGAGACTGCCCATGCAATTACCACGAAAACAAAGCTAACAACTTTATCATGTTGAGTGTCGGTAAGCCTTTTATGCCATTTACATTTTACTTGTTTACACTGAAGTTGAAGTAACAGATTCATCGGGTATGAGTGGCTGTTGGGGTAACTAACAAGGCATCCCTCCGTGGAAAAGTTAGTGGTTAAAACAGCAGGATAATTTATGTCCACTTCACTATCGAGCAATCTGAGATCTACAGCTAAATTCACTGCAATCTGCTCATTGACAGTTTTCAAGAACCAACTCTTCTCTGAATCATTATAATGTATGTAGTGAAAAACAGTGCCATTTTATTGCTCCTATCTTTTAGTTGCAACTGGAGATGATATTCAGTGGATTTGGCTGTGCTATAAACTCATATGATAACCCACAAGCCTGAAATATTAGCACACTGAGGATAATACTGACACATTGAACCGAAAAACTCTCTACCTTGATTCTTAACCCCTCTCCCCAGCTCCAACAGAGACGGTAAGGAGCCAGATCAACGTTTTGCAACAAAAAGTGCGATTGTTCTCATCAGCAAATAGGCACCCTTCACCGGTAGTAATAACAAAAGAGTTGTATATAGGCCTAATATACACGCTTTACTCTTTGATATTAGACGTAACAACCAGTACTTAGTTTGGTAAAGGTGGGAGGGGAGAAGAGGGAGCAAATGCGTCAACGCAATTACTGAACAGGGTAAGGTTCCCTTATACTGATCAAAGAAAAGTTATGCGACATAGCTGGAGCTCAATTTTTTTTANGGGGGGGGGGGGGGTAGGATGGCAGAGGGAAGCTCAAAATATATAAGCAATAGGCAGTAGAGAAAGAAGCTAGAAAAATGTACTAGGCAGTAGGAAGTAGAGAACAGTGGTGTAGCACAAAGATGCGTGGGATAACTGCTTGGTTGGTTCGTGGGATAGCTGGTTGGTTGGTTCGTGGGATAGGTGGTTGGTTGGTTCGTTTGGTTGGTTCGTGGGATAGGTGGTTGGTTGGTTCGTGGGGTAGCTGGTTGGTTGGTTCGTGGGATAGCTGGTTGATTGATTCGTGGGATAGCTGGTTGATTGATTCGTGGGATAGCTGGTTGGTTGGTTCGTGGGATAGCTGGTTGGTTGGTTCGTGGG
>JAWQUT010000073.1:480074-494732 GCA_033807755.1 Ellobium chinense
AAATGCCGTTCGGGGCGGTTCCAGAGAAAAAAGTATGGGGAGTTCCCCTACGTTCATGACCCCTCCCTGAATATTGGATAAACAGCATGTTACTCTAGATTTCATAATACACTACTCGCTTTCAAGTATTTATATATGCTAAGGAATATAGAGCCATGGAATCAACAGCTTCTTCGAACTACCGACAACTGAAGGAAGAACTCTGTAAGCACTATTTAAGCACTAATTACAGAAAAAAAATGGGGAGGGGGGNGGGGGGGGGGGTTCGGTTCACGAGCTTGCAGTGACCCTCCCCTTCCCCGGATCCGCCTATGCTGTTCACTCATATACCGCCAAAGATTTCGTGGGCATACATGCTAATGAAATCCATATCAAGACAAAGCTGGTGCTGTTTCCGGTTAACAATCGTCCCCTGTTTAATTACAATTACCATTTAACTGCATGAATATTCCTGTAAATGGAAACTTTTTTTTTTCCATGCTTCTGCTACGGTGGATGCGACCGAATTTTCTACCTCAGTACCATGGCCGTATACTTTGTTACACAACTTGCACTTTCACGTCAAGTGCATGCGTATCTGAACATAAGGCCAAACTGCACTCTCCTGTCAGCCCAGCAGTGCGCTGGGTGACAATCACTGTCAGTAGCATGACTTCCCTTCATGACCTCGTACAAAAGAACTGGCAACTTTAGACTGGTTCGACCTATTCTGCTTTTTGATCCGAGCTACACGTGTAAAGTGTGACTTCACTAATCTTGCGAACTAAAGCACTGCCTCAGTCAGGGGTGTAGCGCCCGTGTAATATATGAATCTGAGATTACCAACATAACTATCTATTTTTCTAATACAATGTAATTAATCTTAAAGAGTTTTCTAACTGTTCAGTCGTCCGTGATCCTCCGTCTTATTTCGCCTACGAGCCATTTCCAAAGGGTGGCAATACGATTCTAGTTTTCCTCGCCGATAATCTGAAAGCCTATACACTGTCTCACAGATTCAGCGCTCCTATAACCATAGTGCAAAGCATACAAAGGCAATGTATAGTGAGAAACTTTCAAGAAAGATGGCCAATAATCTGAGAGTGAGAGAAAAATCTGCTTATATCCCCTATTTTGACGGTTTTTTATTGTTTCTCTTTAAGCAACATCCTTTCCGTGCACTACTTCACGAGTTTTTCGTTTCTTTCGGCGACGAGAGGCTGATACTCGTACCCTCACAGGGTTGCCAGATTTGGGGCTCTTTGGGAGCCAAATACCAAATGTTTGACTTTTTAAAAGCCATTCCCAAATAACTGATCGACTCTTTGGTTCTTTCTTAGTTCCAACAGAGTTTAGTCAAAGTGATTTTTTTTTTTGTTACAAAAAATACCTAGCTCTCAAACTACTTGGTATTTCACTGAGATTCTGTCATATCTGTCAGATGAAAACGAATCCAGAAACGATCTAAAGAGTGTTTTCATTTAACAATAACTTTTTAAGTTGCTCTGATGAGTGTGAAAAGGCTTACGATAGCTACAATACCCACGTTTATCCAGTTCACAGTTCGAAATAAATGTTCATGTGTTATGTCAAATTTTGACACCAGTCGGCTTTTTTCAGAAAATTATTTTGGGTGTGTGTGGTGGGGAGGAGAGGGTCTTTTTCGTATACGATTTGGTTCCGTCTCGAAAAAAAAAAATATGGCAACCTTGGACCGTAGCGAAAACATTCAAACACTGCAGAGCTCTTGGTGAATACTGCTTAAATTTGCTTTGTTTGATTGGGAATCATTTCTAAGATCGCAATCCTACTCACTGCGTCTTTTAAATGGAGCAAAAGGCAGGAGATCTTAATACTTCAACTTTTATAAACTTTATATATAAAGTAAAAGTAGTGGTCGGGCTAGAAAGGTGATGTCATCAAACTGTGATCTTCGCAAAGACTAATGTAATTATTCATAGTCTTTGATCACAGTCAGTAGAACCAAAATTGCCCTCTTGTTCAGAACTCTATTGCCGTTACCAGTGGCAGATCTAGAATTTTTTGCCACGGCACGGCATCACTTGCCCTATGCCACCATCCCTAGAAATAAATAGCTACTTTTGATCGACGAGAGAGAGAGAGAGAGAGAGAGAGAGAGAGAGAGAGAGAGAGAGAGAGACGGACAGACAGAAGTGACCGCCCCCATGGAAGAAGGAGCTAGGCCCAAGTTGCCCCCCACCCCTCCACTTCTAATTCCACCACAGGCAGCCAGAGGTCACCGATCTGCTCTCTGCAGACTTATTCTAACAGTAAGGCGGGTTAACAATTTGCCAGTTTTTCGGGGTGGTTGGTGAGTAAAATTTGATATAGAATACAACAGAATCAGGGCCAAAAAAGTAAACCGAGTATCCTGGTTCTTCAAGCTCGTGAGATTCCAAATCACAGGCATCCACGTCAAATTCACATTTATTTGTTAGATGATATGTTTGCTTGTGGTAGAACTTACGTTGTTACTGCTATTCACAGTAAAAGATGACAGTGTTTCAGGAATGCCAAATTCTATCCACTATTAACTCAAGTTTCCGTAAACAACCACAACGACAACAAAGGCCAACATTCCAAACGCATACCGGTACTACAGTAAAGCGTCGATACTAAATAGTCATTTACGAAATATATCTTGACATATATAGACATTTCATAACATATACACTTCACATGCACAGATGCATTATTATTCCACCATTTCAATATTCACGTGTACAATTAAGTATACCTCATTATTACGGATACTTTTTCAATGCATAAAGGAATACTCTATATCGATATTTTACTGTGTATTACTGGATATCTCGAAACTCATGTGTGTATTCGAATTCCATACTAACACGTTGCGAAGCTCCCTTCCCTTCCTCTATATTCTTTATGAAATTTACCGCATGCACTCGAATAAACTAACTCAAAATTTCTGCGCTGGTTTCCTATAATTTGAGTTTATAAGATTCTATGTTAGGCCTATTGTCGAAACCACTTTCTGTCTGTGTCTGCTTCCCTGAAAAATCAGTGTACATGTACAATCAACTCCGCGTAACCGCATTCCGCTTAATGGCAAACCCTCGGTCAGCAGTCATAATGTTCAGTCAATAACAATAGAGGACAATTTTTTTTTTCTACACAACCGAAGTCACAGGATGATCGCAGCGCCTGTTAATCGCAAACATTTTTGTGCTCCCGAGGAGTTGTGATTACGTGAAGTCGTCTTTAATATTACTCTCAATCCCACATTTTGTCTGCCTCCGCTTAAAAAAAAAGTTTTTTTTAAAAAATCAATGTGCAAATACTGTGTCTGTAAATTTTAAGGTTCAACAGCTCTTCTGAGATTTTTACGACATACGTATTAAAATGTCACCTGGTTTCACGCTTCAACAGCCAAACAAAGCTGTGTATGCTTGATTGCACTCTTACGCTCCACATGCGCAACAGGCTTTCTGTTTATATAACAAGAAGAGAATCCTTAATCACGATTTATATTATACAGACCTGACCTCTGCCTACCCAGTTTACACTAACATCATTTGTAACTCTTGCGGTGGGTTCATCACTGGGAGACAAACAGCAACATTTACATTAATACATACAAACCGACGGACAGATAGACAGACTGACTGACAGACAGACAGACTGATACACAGACTGACAGGCAGGCAGGTACGTAAATACTTTAAATAGGTAGGGAGATGGTAGGTTGGTAGATAGGTAGGTAGGTAGATAGGTAGGTAAGTAGGTAGGCAGGCAAGCAGGTAGGTGGTAGATAGTAGGTCGGTAGATAAATCTATAAACAGACTGGATAAAAAGATAGGCCAACGAAAAATGACATTAATTTGATTTTACAGTGACTACGATGCTGCAATGAAGTTGACAAGACTGTGTATGCGAACTCGCATATTATTTATTAATTATGAAAGGAGTGACGATTTGCTTGCACATTGTCTCAAAAGGCTGAAGACTTAAAAAAAAAACAACCAAAAAACGGGATGTTGCTTGAGCATTAAAAAAAAACCACCCGTCTTGTCTTCATTTTGCTATTGTTACTGTTACATATTATGTTAGCCTACTTTTTTTTTTTTTTGGATACGAGTTAGCTGCTGGCACAACTCTATGACCTGCTATTTGCTGCATAATTTCAGTATTTTGGCGTCACCAGCTGCTGCCTGCTAGTATGTCGGTATGCTACTTTTCTTGAGGTCGCTTGCTGAGTATAGGTTGACTGAGTTTCAAGCGATTCTACAAAACTGTCTCTCCTGATCTCGTCAACCTCTAAATGACACTTATATCAATGTTTCCATGTTATTTAATACTAAATCTTGGCAGACAACAACAACAACAAAAAAAACAAACCACCAAAAACAACAACAACTTATGACATTGAACTTTTGCCGAACTTTCAATTTTATTAACCATATAGCCCGAGAAAAATGTCATCAAGAATGTGTAGCTGTATGTTATGCCGATTCGATACTTATATTATATATAAACTGCGTAAGTCCAACGGCATTCACATTGTTCAGTTTTCCGCAAGTAGATTCATTCTTTCCGAAGAAGTTTCCTGATTCTCCATGAGAAAGTCCTCAAAATCATGGCATTTTCCCTGATCGCTCAGAAATATGAATATAACAAAACTGTATCAGAACGGCGCTTTCTTCCCCGATTTTAGACGGGACGAATTTCTGCTTTCTTTTCGAACGACTATAATACATAAGAAAAGGCTTTGATGAACTACATAGCCATTTAAAGTGATACCTAATATCAACGCAAAAGTAAGATTTCAGCGCGAAAGAAAAATCCCGGATTGCGAAACCGATTTCATCCATAACTCACAACTTAAGATATTGATTTTTTTTTTTTTTTTAAATAGGATAAAATTAACTACAGGATGGCATGTAATTAAATATTTGTTCAATGATGAAATAAAGATGAAGAGAAAGATGCGAAAAACAACAGCAGTCATAAAATCCTCACATCCTTTCCACATTCGCCTAAGTCATTTTTCGATGATTTGAGTTGTTTTTATTACTGTGATCTTCATTTTATCTCCTTTTCCCTATTAAAATAATGTGAAGTTTAGACTTGTTACAATATCCCAATTTTACAAGCTAAACCGCATCTGTCTCACTGTTTTGCCTTGAGCAACAAGTTGAAAGCGCTTATATTCTGAAAACCTCAAAAAAAAATTAAAAAAAAACAAAACTTCGGGCAATTGTGGAATGAGCGTGACGATATCAAGAACGACTACAAACAATCACATCACGTGACCAACTGACCATGTTCACTGCTGCCTGGTAGTGGGTCATTTTTGCGGACGCTCTCTCAAGTCTTCAGCAAAGATTCACCTTATCCTTTGCCCTTCTCAAGGAGGATCAGGCCTAGTGTGTGAAACGCGCGACGTGTCCCTTTACTTTTTATAAGCTCCTCCGGGCTGTATTCAAAGCAGCTGTCAGCCGCACGTGAGCGATTTGATCGCTATCAGTTAGATACTTAATGTCCAAAACACAGGCTCACGATCGAAGCACCCTCCTACCTTGCGGATCCTAAAAAAAAAAAAAAAGGGGGGGGGGGGGGGANGCTCGATACCTCAAAACTATACCTTATACAATATACAAGTCTTGTGAATAAGAGTAGAACTATCTAACTTCAGCAAGCCCCCAAACGTGTGGTTAAATTAATGGTGTCTAACATATTTTGCACTTTATATGGTCGACTCCGCTTAACCACAATCCGCTTATTCACAACCTGATCTCAGCTGAAACATTTACCACTTAGCAGAGCACTGTATTTTTTTCTGTAACAGTCACTGAATAATCTCAGCTTCCTTTAATGGGTATTTTATTTCTTGTCCTTGCTCCCAAGAAGTTATGATTAAGCACTGCCGAATGAACGTGCAAAACATTAACACGTCAGTAATTCACTACACCAGTCTATCCTCTTCGTCTGAAATTACTTTTGATGGCTTTACTGACACGTAAAAAGAAATCACACTTTAGCCTACTGACGAAGACTATCCAGAAAGGAGGGCGTGGTTTGCTCGAATTTTTTTTTTTTTATCTGAACACCTAGATTAGGCCTTTTTTTAAAAATTACAGTTTGCTGGCAAACGCCTTTCAATGCAGTTATAAATGGGTCCCTGGAAATGTGTTACGTCATGTAATATATGTGCGCTTGCCTGCATGGCGGCAGTCTATTGGCTTTCGCGTGTAATGAAAATAATGAAACATGTACATGGTATCTTTTACTCATCTCGCATAGAAAGTATTTTATACAGCTATCTCATTTATGATACAGACACATACAACGATAGCCATCATCTATAAATAATTATAAGACTGGATCGGGGGCGTGGCACGCTCCCTTCCTGATTCCTAACGCATAACCTTCAAAACCGCTGTTTGTAAAATTCGGCTGAAAACGTCAACATGTACAATATCCGATACAGAATGTTTAGCATCACTGTCTGCTCACGGAAATTGCAAGATTTGATTAATCAATTTACAAAGTTTGTGCCGCATTTTTCTCTTTGTCTTTGTTTCCGGCATTCACTCTGCCATTTCGTCGACTCCAAATAAAACTTTAACATTTCGTACCGGAAAGACATTGTGTTTCGTTCGTTTGCCACTGGAAATTTGAACGCACACGCCGACACCAGTTCGAAGATCCAAATCGATTCAAACCTCACAATTCACAACGTGTTTTAAAGCGGTAAGTATATGAACTTTCTGTTATCTATATTATAAGACTGGATCGGGGGCATGGCACGCTAAATTCGAACGCGATAAACTCATAACCCGCTACACGTAACATTCGGGTCCAAAATCGGTAACTTGTATGAAATTCGACAAAAGAGATTTAGCGTCAGTGTGTGCTCACAAAGGGTGCAAGATTTCATTAGTAATGTACGGGCTTCGCTCAGTTTCATTGTTTTTAAAGGATGAGTTTGCAATTTCGAAATCTGCTTTCCATTCATTGATGACGCTTTGCTCTGTGAAGTCGTCCAGCACCATATCAGCGGGTAAACCCGTAAACTTAGCCATCCAGTAGTGCCACGTTTACTATATTGTCACGTCTACATCATAGTAATAAAGCAAGGCTCTCCGTGTAGCAGATAATCCTATTTTTGTCGTCCAACGTCCCATTCATAGAATGGGTGTCTATGCTAGTGCATCCATATTAATTCACAGCGGACTCCACTTAACCGCAACTCTTCGTTTAGAAGTTGTAAATATCCAGTTAATCTTAAGAAGAAAGTGTAGCGTTTTCTAATATCGGTTGTTGTGGATCAAGCGGATATTATACAAAACAGCAATGTTATTTAAAAACACACACACACACACAGCAAAGCTATAGGCACTACTGCAGAGATCTGGAAGTTTGAGTCCCTTTACATGCTGATCTCTTTCGTCCTCGGCTGTCTTCACGTCTTTTTTGGGCACTCAACTTCCTTCCCTACCCTACCCTTCACTCGCCTAAACACCTTGTGACTGCTCACGCAATACCCTTTAAAGAGGGAAATGCTTTATCACCATTACCATCATCATCGTAAAAAAGGCGAGAAATTTAAAACACTACTTCAATCCGGCAATTTTATTGAATATTTAATAAACGCTGAAGTGTAAACCTGTCTAAACGTTGCCTTCTTCAGTAGATAAATCATCATCATCATCATCATCATGAGTACTTTAAGTTTTCAATCCAGATACCGTCCTTTCCCGCTACTCCATATTATTACTGTACTATCTTGGCAGGCCAGCTCTTAAATCGTCACCGTCTCCTAACACTGTCGTAACTGATTGTTGGTAGAGATTTGCATTTACTACAGTATTAGGGGACGGTGACGAAATAATATTCTCAACACCCTGTGGAGTATAAATACCGCAGTCATTTTACACGCGTTGATCTCTAGCATTCGGACAATATCGTTCACTACCTTTTGCAATGGACCCGCTTTGCAGACAGGTGGACTGAACAAAATGTGGATGAAATGCTTTCCCCAAGACAAGTACAACACAATCATAGCAGTCAGGAATCGAACCCACGACCTTCACTTCTTGAGTCCAGTGCCTAATCATTCGGCTACGCTGATTGAGTGCTTCATTCCACAAAGATATACGGTACGTGCTTTGAGTGAAAACTTTCTACCTCAGATCTCACGAACTCAAATTTGAAGGCACAAGTCCACTCCTTTTGAATTTGTGAATTGTTGGAGTTCATGAGTAAAACTTTGAAACAGTAAAGACACATCGTCTCGAGGCTTATTTCTGTGTATCAAAATTTGGAAGAGTTAAATAATATGTACAGAAAGTTTTATGGCTTGGGACATCTTGATAAGTCAGTGAAGGATGTAAAAGCTTACATAAACAACAGCAGAAAGAAACTGGCTGTTTCATACCGTTACTGTAACTATGGAGAGCACAGCAGATGGGATCAGAACATGTGTTTAGTCTTGAGATCTTTTTATCCTTCGGTGACCAACGGACACGGTAACTGCACGACCCAATACTGATTGATTGACTGACTGACTGACTGACTGACTGATTGATTGATTGATTGATTGATTGATTGATTGATTGATTGATTGATTGATTTATTGATTGATTGATTTATTGATTGATTGATTGAACTTTATTGGTCACGGTGCAAAACAGACACTATGGTCTGTTTACACTGGCCGTTTTAAAAAAAAAAAAAAGTACAGGAATACAAGTTGTACAAGGGCTTCGAAACTTCGGCAACCATGCATTATGTCAAAGTTTTAAAAATATCAGTGTTAGAGTGGTACACAGATTGAATCTAAGCAACCTAACAAAGTTTCTTACTACAGCTCAGAACGCTCGGTCATCACGAACGTCAGAAAAATCATTCCAGAATGGTAGAAAAACAGCTTAAAGGAGGTCTCTTTAAAACTGATGATAATTATGAAGATGATTTTGACAAATCATCCTAGCAACAAACCAGTCCACGTCTCTGCACCGCTATCTTTCTGATATCCTCACTGAGTTCCACTAACCTTCACGAAGAGTCAAATTATTGTTAATTGAATTCCACTGGCTAAATTGAAATTCTGTTAAAAAAAAAAAAAGCAACCGGAAAAGGTCAGCTCTATGAAGTGAAAAACCGGTAATTTTGATGAGGGTTACATTATGGGGCGACCCATTATTTTGCAGGCATTGCTAAGGTTTTAGGTGCCTGTGCCTTTCAGCCTTTTAAATCCAAACTTCATGATACATTTTCCACTTTCTCAAACGTCACAACAGGTGTGCATTGCTGGCACTACCTTATCAGCCGCGAGTTCAGACGTAGGACTGTTTATCCTTGTGTTTCTTGTCATGATTTTAATTTCTGATGACCTTTTCCACGTGGTATGAGTTTAGGCAGAATTTATATTTTCTTGAGTATCTATTATAGATAGATACATAACTTGTTACTGAAATTAATTACCCTATTTATACGGCTTTGTGTGAAATGGCCCTTATATATGCGCCTGTCAGGGCAGTTCTTGCATTTACAATGACCTACATTTGTAGCCCTGCAAAGACTAGGAACGGACTGAAAAAAAATGTTCAACAATATTTAACCTGCAGGGCGGTTCATCACGCTACATATACATGAGATTGAATAGGATTTCTATTCTATAGAGAGCAACGCAAATTCTCTCTCTCTCTCTCGCCCTCTCTGTGCTACTGTAGACCAGTTCAAATAAGCACAGTTATGGAAACTATGCAACAAACGTCTCTAGATATGCAGGCACTAATCAAACAAAACGTATTTCGAGGCAACTATGCATGGAACAAGCTGCAGACAGTATTAAAGCGAATAAAAAAAAATAATAGGACAAGAAAAGTAGACGAACCGCTTTATAAGTTTGAAATGCGATGACTTTCTGATTCAGCAGAACCTCGATATAAAGTACGCCGTAGTGAACAGAAATAGTATACGTATTACTGAAGTATACTTAATACATCGAGATTCAACTCAGTAGTGGCTTAACAGAACAATAATGAATTCGTGCGTGTGAAATGCATACTTAATAACAAGGTAGACTATACTTATCAAATAAGTACAGGTCCCGCTGTGTAGCTTATTGAACGTCCGTTTAAGTGTGGGTAACGATATATTTATGAATTCAGCATTCAATCGTTTTTTTGGTGGTTTTTTTTTTTGCCTTAAGTTCAAATCCCATCCAGAAAATAAAGCACCCTTTTGTTTGTTTGTGGTCGGAAATGACTCTGAAACAGTTCTGGCGACAGGACTGTACTAAAGTATGGTTTAAGACACAAACCCGTCATCTTCACCCTCCCCNNNNCCCCACACCCCCATCTCCACTCTTTCCTCTGTGGAAAATTAGCACTCAGTGCCAGACAGCAACTTTCACTCCCAAATACTGATGCATTGACCTAGATCTCTGCCCGACTTCCTGCCAGTAAATGGTGTTCTAGTGAGCACGACAGGGCCCACGATAAGGCCATACAAGAACTCATTGAGAACTCTATGTAGCAGCTCGCATGGTCGGTGTAAATGTTAAAAGCCAGTAGAGTAGACGAGGGAAATCATGTCTATTCCCTCCCCCTCCCACCTCTCCCCACGGCTGTTTCCATCCCAGCAGCCCAAGCGGCCTCATCTCTGTGCAAGTATCTATCCCTCTCTGCCCATTAGTAGTAACTGTGGCCCAGCACCGTCATCACTGTACGCGTGACCCGCCCCCCCCCCNCCCCCTCCTCCCCACAGCCCACACACGCCTGTACATTAGTGAATCTCCCCTCTTCTCTCCTTTTCCCACAGGCTCAAGAGTAATCTTTTGCTACGCCACTGCTCTCAAACATGGCACGGGTCAGACAACAATTACACTACAATAGTCCAGCGGTTTACTTTCATTATCAGTATTATCACTAAATACAAGGTATTGTCCGTCTGACCAGTTCCTCCTCATGTCACTTTTTGTCAGTCATAAACTGCCCCTTCATGTCTGCCAGTGCCTCTGGCACTGCCATCCGGTTCTCCTATTTTGAAGATGACTTTCAACTTCACTGTCCTGGTTAATAGTATTGCCATGTAAAACTAACTACTGTAGACCATCTGAACTATCAGACCCCGCAAAACCTGAACACAAGTCGCACACTTGGCATCCCCTCCTCTTTTTCCTCAAAAGAGTGAAGGTCTTGGTTGAAAAGAGAGCATTACTGCGAGAAACGACATAAATGAGAACTGGGCCTAGAACCATTTTACTTATTATGCGCGATATGTACAGTACATGAAATAATATTACTGTATTAAGTATGACATTGATCGACCTGGCAAAGTAGGCCGCGAAGTTACAGATCTTCGAATGATGAAATCTCTTAAGTCAACAAAAAGAAACCAGTGACGAAATCCTTCTGCTGGATTTCCAGCTAGACTAATTGAGAAATACGACATGCTTTGGTAGCACAAAGTCAATCGCTCATTTTTCATGTAGGCTGGAATTACCCAGGGTTCATGTTTACTCTCTCTCTCTTTGTCTGTCTGTCTGTCTCTCTCTCTCTCACACACACACACACACACACACACACACACACACACACACACAAATATACAATCAGACGATTTGAAGCCTGATATTTTAAGCTGTAAGTCCGTGTACACACAACCACTGAACATTTTAACTGAACAATGTGGCTGGCAATGTGTGTGTGTGCGTGTGTGTGTGTGTGTGTGTGGTGTGTGTGTGTGTGGTGTGTGTGTGTGTGTGTGTGTGTGTGTGTGTGTGCGCGCGTGTGTGTGCGCGCGTGTGTGTGCTTGTGTGCGCGCGCGCGCGTGCGTGTATGTATGTGTGTGAATATGTGTGTGTGTGTTTGTAGTCGTGAATGGGTGTAATGATATCATTTATGTATCTGGATTAATATATTGTATTCAATTATTGTCAAACATGCTGCCGGAGCAACTTTCCAGTAATTGGATAATAAAGTTATATCTTATCTTATCTTATAATACCAGAAGTGACACAGGTAGCTGCAACAATAGCTGCACTAGCAGTGCAATTAGTTGCAATAGGTAGGTTAACTTCAGCCTTCAGCCGACTACTTGGTACTGGAAACTTCCTACTATGAAATGAAGTAACAACAGATTGGCCCACCCTTTCTTCAACGTTCCTCTAAAGTGGTAAGTTGTAAACTTCACAGAGAACATAATGTATCTGACTGAGTAAGTATCTTTGAAATGTATATTATTGTAGTTTTTGTGCGTTCTTTGTTATAGGCATCCTTCTAATGGCGAGTTTTTTTAATACCTGTCGATATATCGATAATAAGCACGGGATGAGTTGAACTACCGTATTCCCATTTAGATGTACGTGAACATAGAGGGGTGAATGCATAGGCTGCAGGGTGGAAAGTCAGTTCAATTCAAAGTATAATATTATTATTAGGCTCTAGATCAATAAAATAAATTCAACAGACAAACTACAGTCAACAGGGTCTTGTAAGTTTGGAACAGAAAGAGAGAGAAAGAAAGAAAGGAAGAAGCTTCTCTTTCCTATCAAAACAAATGTAGAGTTTTGACTTATTATAATTTTTCCTAATTTTACAAGGTAAACCATATCTGCCTCATCATTTTTGCTTTCAGCGCCAGGTTGAGAGCGCAAAATTTCTCAAAACCTCAAAAAAATTACTTTGACGCATGAGGAATGAGCGTGACGTTATGTAACTTCTCAAATTTCCTACCCCGTGTGACGCATCTCCCTACCCTTTGTTACAAACATTCCAATAACATGTATATAGTTATTAAGTATTTAGAAGAGAACAGAAGTGTATAAGGACTGAATGATTATAAGTAAAAGTGAGTGTTACATATTATTGTTAAATGTGAAATGTATGAGAACGTTGTGAATGCACGTGACTGTAACAATGCATTGTGAACATGTGTGATGTTAATAGCTGTAGTGCTTAAAATGTTATGTGCTGTCCCGTTGCCTCTTGTATTTTGCCCATGTGCCACGGCTGTGGTCTGGGCTTATTCGCAATAAACTTGTTAAACTTGTTACAAACAGCTCTTAGTTGTGCTGAAAGTTTCATTCCCGTAACGTTTCGGACGTACCCTTACACCAAGTGTTTCCCCTATAATGAACTCTTCCTATGCACTGGAATCCAGGTTGTAGGAGCCTAATTGGTTAAAACAATTGGACTATCAATCAGAGTCGATAATAATAGCAGAAGCAGAGTATAAAATTTTGTGTAGAAATAATCGTTTAACATGAAACTACACTTCAAAAGTGGTGAAATTCATTCTTGAATTTGTTAAAGAATAATTGTTGCAGACAGTGTTTCTCAATGAAATGACTTAAGCGGATTTTATTTGTGCGGGCCCGTGATTTGCAAAAGAAGGCCAAATTTTTAACCCCTTTTCATCTAAATTTAAAATTTTGAAAAATCTAAATGAAGAACCTCGACTGTAAACAGTATATAATTTGAGCACAATGATAGCACCAGACTGGCTGACTAGCTTTGGCCTTCTCGGAACGTTCCAGAAAACTAATCAGTGTACGATAATTCGGATCGGCGATCTCAGCACATTCAAAGCACAACGTAGCGAAGGGGTTTAAGTTGTAAGCAATTCGCGGGTCATGTTTTACATCCTTGATGGGCCTGATTTTGACCAGCGGGCCAGTCATTGGGCAACCCTTTTTCACAGCAAGGCATTCAAATTCAGATTGGTAAATTCTAAGACCGACCACACAGATCCTGAAGCCAAAGAAACTGGCCCCAACAGCAAACTGGAACAGCACCCTACATAAGTTGGCTCTCGGATTCCTTCTCTCGTCCCTTACAACATGGCAATGCTTACGGGTTCTCCATCACCTCCCCCAACTAAGCCGTAGAATCCGCCCATAGCTGATTTTTAATTAATAACATACAGCGAGCGGTAGTAAAATCATAATAATACACAATTAACAAAGCGGAATCTCACTCACTGCAAATCCCCGGGAACTTGCCCAACATTTCAGATTTGTAAGGTCTTTTAGACTCTTGAGTAAAATTTGATACAGAACTGAGAAAGTAAGGAACAAGACCTGTGACGTATGCATTACGCATAATCCTTACGTTAGTTTAGCATATTGCGGTAACCATGGGAAACTTCCAAAACATTAGTAGTGCTGACTGTAGTTAACGCAGGATGAATTATGCATCTGGCCACAGAACGTTATAACTTGTATACGGGATTCACAAGTACATAAGGTTCCAGTGGCCGTATGCATATTCCTTACGTCAGTTAACACACTGCCGTAACCACGGGAAACTCCCAAAACATCAGTAGTATTCTTTGTAGATATCAGCACATTTACTAACGTATGCATTATGCTTGAGGCACCTTCAGATTATACCGATCGGCATTAAAAAAAAAATCTTCACTACAGAGTTTGCCTTTAATAAAGGGATTAACCACGTTACAAGAATAAAAGGTTACACGCATTTAGTCTGAGACAAAACGAAGTAGTATTGTCCATAAGAAACAGATAAGGCAGACATGTTATTCTGAATTTTAAAACACGATTTACTGAATTTTGTAATGCATCCCTGTTGTAGAAAAGCTGAAAAAGGGGCGTGATCACCTCTTACACCAGTGCAATACAGTGTGTGTGTGTGTGTGTGTGTGTGTGTGTGTGTGTGTGTGTGT
>JAWQUT010000073.1:497698-528165 GCA_033807755.1 Ellobium chinense
GGGGGGATAGAATGAGCGAGAGACACAGTGAGAGAGAGAGAACTCTAAGCCAAGGGAAGGCAATCACAACTCAAGTGAACATCTTATGAAAAAAAAATTACGTCCCCTTACGCTTTCTAAGGTCTAGGCTTATCTACTCATTGTAGCACTCATCATCACGAGAAAGCAGCGGGTAAGTCAAAATTAAATTACACGTATTTCTTCTATTTAATGGCACTAATAAACAAAAACAAAATATGCGTAGTTGGCAGAATACATGATAAGTCATTAGGGAAAATGGAATGGACATCCTTGAATGTAAAAATTGTAACTTGGATTTAACAGTCTTAAACTCAAAAATTTCTCTGAATAGAGCAAACCAGTCTTGGGGTACAATAAATGCTGTGAAACTGAACAGTAAAGTGATACTCTAAAATAATCTTAGACTAAACTATTTCAGATGCTGCACTGCACAAGCAAAAACGTTCATCTATCACATTCATCACACTCCATTTCTCGATAGCCACAGTATAGTACGATATTTATCACACAAAACTTACTTACGCAATTTTCAAAAATAGTCTTCGATAATAATGAGGGTTAGATTGCTCTAACGAATGTGAAGGACATCCTATTACAGTACATGGTTAGAACTCAGCCATGCTCAAGGATGATCACATCGTAACATGCTGTTAGTATTAGTATTATAAGTGAGAGGACCCCTGCAAGCCAAGGGCAATAGATCACAATATATGATGTGTGTCAAATTAGTGAGAAGTTCATCGGAGCAAGCAAACTTCGCCCAGGTGCTCAAAGTATTTAATGGGTCAACATCTCCTGTATTCTGCATTTACAAAAAAAACAATAAAATCTTACAGATTCACTTCTTTTGTCACAAG
Source organism: Ellobium chinense (assembly GCA_033807755.1). NCBI lineage: Eukaryota > Metazoa > Mollusca > Gastropoda > Ellobiida > Ellobiidae > Ellobium > Ellobium chinense. The sequence goes on from JAWQUT010000073.1 coordinate 498,577, forward strand.
CAATCTTAATAAATCATATTTCATGATGCCGAAATTGGCATAAAAGCACTTAAACATGTCCCAACTTCCATAACTGCTCTGCTTACTGTTAATGTAGCCATCATAAAGTTTCTTTGGGTCATTGCTCCAGAGTGTGTCAACCAGTTGCTTGCTGAGCACTGGTGATTTCAACAATATGACCAATGTCCAGCTACTGAGCAGCGTAGACATAAAGTTCTGTTGAGAAAGGCATCGTGATGTTGTTGAGGTCCAGACCTGGCCAGTTCTTGATGGCCTGACGCATCTGATCCAAGTACATCTCTCTCTCCTCCTTGGGAAGAGCATTGTAGGCTGATATGGTGGTCAAGTTGGCCAGCATCTTCTCCACATCCCCCTGGAAACTGATACCTGGCAGAGACTTGTACCACTGCAGCTTAAATTTGGGTGAATGGTCAATCTCCCTGCGCCACTGCCCCGTGTTCACCAAATACTTCATGGATCCTCCCACCCTCTGAACTACTTCTTTTCGTTGCTCATAAAATGGTTGAAGCCAGCCCTGTTCAAACCGTTTCATATTCCAAATCAAAATCAGCTTGCCCCCAGGAGCCATAACTCAGTGAATGCTTTCCAGATCTTTCTGTTCTGCAAACCAGTGAAAGCTCTGAGCACAGACAACAGTTCCCACTGAGTTGTCTGGTAAGGGAATTTTGTCAGCACTAGCCACAGTTACATCAACTTTTAAACCTTTTCCTTTCAGAGTGTCTAGAAAATTCTGAGACTGATCAGTGGCAAGATACTTAAAATTTTCCGGCAACTTCTTGCAAAGCTGCTCTGTTAATTTTCCTGTCCCTGCACCAAGCTCTAAGACATGGTATTTTAAATCTGTTGGAGTCTGACTGCATACATCGATGACTTCAGATGTGATCAAGATAACAGATTCTTCTGTGTAATTTGGACGGTTGGCATCATAGTTGTTTCCACCTGTCTTAAAGCCCACTTCTGCCTGATTGACAACACTCCCTGTGACCGATTCAGGATCAGCCTGGGAATAGAAATGATGACAGGGCGTGGGTAGGAGAGGCTTTCAAATCCATCAGCAGCTGTCACGGAATTAGCTTGAACATTACAAAGTTGACTGAATGCATCAGACATCCATGAAGAAAATACACAATCTTCATGAGCTTCATAGCTATCAAAAATTTGCTCACACAGAACAATCATCCTTTGGCCTTAAATACTATACAGTGGTAGTAACAGTGAATGAACGAACTCATCATGTTTGTGGAGAACATTCAGTAAACTCAACTCCATTCCCTGTTGCTGCATAATAATCATCCTTCTATCAACATTTACATCTGTCTCTTCCATCTGAGAGCTATGCTGAAACTTTAGCTGTGGTGACACGTTTTGTTATTAAGCATGATTTTCACATGCACACATTCATTATGATATCATTTCTTAATAAGGTGGATCAGTAACAAGTATATCTCAATAATTAGTTATGTTCTATGCATTCAGGGTGACTGAAGTTCTATTATACAATAACTTTGTCAGTGATCTGTATCTGTGATGACAGATATGATATTTGAAAAAAAAGTCCATACCACCAAATTCCATCACACACAGAACATAGGGAAATAATATGAAGTGAATCAAGGTACAGATGATTATGCATAATGGTAACAGTTTTCTGATTAAAGAATACTGTAATTTCTACTAAGCTCCTTATATATCAAGTAAGTAACAAGCAATCACAAATAAAAAGTGATTTCCAAAACTGGGAAAATCCAGTTTTAAATATGGGGACTCCCTTTCTGGAAAATAAAATACCCTGAGCTTTTCACATGAAACATAGATCTCTATATGTTTACAGTGTATGTCAGTGCATGGCACTCATAAACTGGTCATTTTTCCCTTTCATGTTCATGAACATAGAACAATGGGCAGCAAATTTAAAATTACCTGAAAACGGATAAAACTCTAAAAAATCTCCATCCAAACATTTTAAAAGCTCTTGAGGTAAGTATCTTATGGGCGACTGTTTTTCACAAATTTAATTTTACTCAGTGTAGAATACCCATAGCTAGTATTAATGAGTTCTAAATTTCATGCTCAAATTTGTTTTGACATTATGAAATATGAATGGAAAAATAGTCATTATACTGAATAAGTGACTACTTCATTTTAAACAAACAGTGGACTTATTCAGATTAAAAATTCTTCACAGTGCAGTCAACATTCCAAACATTATTCACGTACCATTATTTACTCTTCAGAGTGTTATTATGAGCTGATGACTGACTAGCTGATCCAAAGTACTGTTCAGGTGTTAGAACATTACAGAAGCAGAATGACCATATGTTTAAGTAACACTGGCATATGAAGTAACAACAAGAAACCTTTTATAGACTTGTTCGTAAATAGCATGTGATAATTTGAAAGTTGTATTCTATAGCTGTAGAGCCGGTATTTAGATAAAAACCAGCTGTCTAGAGTACCATATCTAATCTTATGAAACACACCAGCTACAAATCTAGGTCAGACTGGGGAAACAGTGATAGGAAGACCATGAAGTTCATACGAGGGCCGTTTCATGCTCTGGCATTCATACAGCTTCAACAGAATACAAGATGCTCTTACATGGCACTTACATGGCTGAAATTCTCATCAAATACAGTCTGAAAATTATGAAATGAACAGTGGGAGGGGGCAGGAAATAGGGATAATTTACATCATTGGGGGGTAGGGAGGGGTAAGGGGACAAGGAAACCATATGCTTAAAATAACCATAAAATAAGCTGGACTATCCCATACTGCACTTTTCGTGAGAGGGTAATGTCCAACTACTGAGCAATATAGACATATAGTTCTGTTGAGAAGGGGATGGTTATATTGCTGGGGTCTATATCTGGCTGGTTCTTGACAGCTTGTCGAATTCGATCCAAGTACATCTCCTGCTCCTCCTTGGGAAGAGCATTACAGGATGACATGGTGATCAAGTTGGCTAGTATCTTCTCCACATCCCCCTGGAAGTTGATACCTGGCAGAGACTTGTACCACTGCAGTTTAAATTTAGGTGAGTGGTCAATCTCTCTGCGCCACTCCCCAGTTCTTGACATATGTTTCAGGGATCCTCCTACCCTCTGGATCACCTCGTTCCTCCATTGCTCATAACAAGACAGAAGCCAGCCTTGCTCTAATTGCTTCATATTCCAAATCAAGATAAGCTTGCCTCCAGGAACCATAACTCTGTGGATGCTCTCCAGATCTTTCTGTTCTGCAAACCAGTGAAAGCTCTGGGCACAGACGACAGTTTCCACTGAATTGTCTGGTAAGGGAATCTTGTCAGCACTAGCCACAGTTACATCAACATTTAATCCTTTTCCTCTCAGGATATCGAGAAAATTCTGAGATGGATCAAGGGTAAGGTACCTGAAATTTTCCGGCAACTTCTTGCAAAGCTGCTCTGTTAATTTTCCTGTCCCTGCACCAAGCTCCAAGATATGGTATTTTAAATCTGATGGAGTCTGACTGCATGCCTCAATGACTTCAGAAGCGATCAAACCAACAGACTCTTCCGTGTAACTGGGACGGCTGGCATCATACCTGTCCCCACCTGTTTTAAAGCCCACTTCTGCCTGCTTCACAACACTCCCTGTGACCGATTCAGGATCAGCCTGGGAAAAGAAATGGCGACAGGGCATGGGTAGGAGAGGAATTCAAGTCCATCTGCAGCTGTGATGGAAACCGTTTGAAAATACAAGACTAATCGGAAGTCTGAACATCTCTTATTATCAGCATTCTCAGATTTCTTGTAGTACTGCAGGTGTATAGGAGCAGGAAGGAGTGTAAATATAAAATAAAAAAATTCGTAACCATATCAATTCCATGGACAGTTACTTTCTGACACTTTAGCAAGGCTAAGTTATACCCTGACCACGATACTAGGAGGCCTTTAATTTTATATTGCAGGAGGGAATTGAAACTAATGAATCATGATGGGCGAAAGATCATTTTCATGACCCCATGGCAGAAGCCAACATAAATTATTTCAAACTGAATATCATGAACAACATCATATTGCCATTCAATGATATGCAGTGAAGGTGATAATGACCAAGCAAAAGTGCACATAACCAACATCACAGCATTCATAAAATTTCACTCCAACACTAATCCAGTAATATTTTCACCATCTCTGTCAACATACATCACCAAGACAACTACCACTTCCGCTTGAATATACACTTGTCAATATTCAGTGACTGTAATGACAGATGATACTTAAGAAGCCATCTAAGAAACAAAGGAAATTACTCATTGACTATTTCATGTGAAGGTTAAGTCTTTCTTCAGATTTTGAGTTCACTGTATCACGACTGGGTGAATGTCCAGCTACTGAGCAATATAGATATAAAGTTCAGTTTCAAAGGGCATGGTCATGTTGCTGAGGTCCACACCTGGCCAATTCTTAATGGCCTCCCTCAACTTATCCATGTACACCTCCTTCTCCTCCTTGGGAAGAGCATTGTAGGCTGACTCCGTCGCCAAATTGGCCAGCATCTTCTCCAGATTCCCCTGGAAAATAACACCTGGAAGAAACTTGTCCAAGAGCAACTTAAATCCGGGAAAGCGATCAATCTCCCTGCGCCACTCCCCAGTGTTTGACAAGTACTTCATGGATCCTCCCACCTTCTCAACTACCTCCTTAGATTGTTCATAAAAAAGCTGAAGCCAGCCCTGCTCTAACTGTTTCACGTTCCAAATCAAGATGAGCTTGCCTCCAGGGACCATAACTCTGTGTATACTCTTGAGATCTTTCCATTCTGCAAACCAGTGAAAGCTCTGGGCACAGACAACTGTTCCTACAGAGCTGTCTGGTAAGGGAATCTTGTCTGCACTGGCCACAGTTATATCAACATTTAATGCCTTCCCCTCTAGGATATCCAGAAAGTTTTGAGATGGATCAGTGGCAAAGTACTTAAAATGTTCTGGTAACTTCTTGCAAAGCTGTTCTGTAAATTTGCCAGTCCCTGCACCCAATTCTAAAACATGATACTTCAGATCTGATGGGGCTCCACTGCAAGCTTCAATGACTTCAGAAGCGATTATGCTAACAGACTTGTCTGTATAAGTGGGACGACAAGCGTCATAGTTGTCCCCACCTGTCTTAAACCCCTGTTCTGCTTGACTGACCACATTCTTGTCGACTGATCCAGGATTAGGCTGGGAAAAGAAATTGCAACAGGAGTGGGAATGGAATTCTGCTCCTTCTGCAGCTGTCAGTGTCATGGAATCAGTATGAAAATTACAAATTCACCAGAAGCTTTCCTTGTAGGCCTACTTGTAAAATGCATTTCGAAAGTGCTTCGAGTTTTATTGATAAATAATGGTAGAGCAGAATGTCAACACCCCATACATAATTCACATGTTACTATTTACTCTTGAGAGAATGACAACGGAGAGCTGATGATTGACTAGCTGACTGAAAATACTGTTTGGTGCTACAGTGTAACAGAAGCAAGTTGATCTGATCCTCAATAAATTACCTTTATTTATTCATCAATAATAATGGAACATGATGAAAGTTACATGGATTCCAATAAAACGACAGTATGTGTTTACAATATGATACTCTACGGCCTTCAAAGACTGCTTTCCAGCTATTCAGAGACAATGCCAACAGAAAATCTCTGAGAACTGTATCTTATAAAGCACACTGAATATTAGTCAGACTGGTAAAAAAGTGAGCTTAAGTGCTTGAATGCCCAACAGACAAGCTTGAATAGATATTTCTGTCTCAACATAATATCAAGCGCTTTTATCCCCTAAAAACATATTTTACTCTCTTCATTATTAGCACTTAACATCCCTGTTTAAGAAACTGATAATTACATTAGTCGCACTGGTGAAATGAGCGGAGCTTGACAAGTGAGGTTTGAGATAAACACTGAAGATAATAATATGATTAAGTTGGGCAATATTCTTTCTTGAACATAATCATGAAGGGTTAATGTTCAGTCATTGCATACAGTAGACGTAAAGTTCCATTGTGAAGGGCACAGTGATGTTACAGAGGTTCAGACCTGGTCAGTTCTTGAGGATTTCCCTCTATTTATCAAAGTACATCTCCCGCTCCTCCTTGGGCACAGCATTACAGTATGACATAGTAGCCTCTCTAGCTATTATCTTCTCTATATCCCCCTGAAAAATGAAACCTGTCAGAGACTTGTACCACTGCAGCTTAAATTTGGGTGAGATATCAATCTCCCTGCGCCACTCCCCTGTGTTTAAGAAGTACTTTGTTGATCCCCTCCTACCCTTCTTCAAAACTACTTCCTTTCATTGCTCATGAAAACACTGAAGCCAGTTCTGGTCACTTCACCTCTGGTTCCATAACAAGATGAGCTTGCCTCCAGGGACCATAACCCTGTTCATGCTCTCAAGATCTTTCTGTTCTGCAAACCAGCGAAAGCTCTGGGCGCAGACAACAGCTCCCACTGAGTTGTCTGGTAAGGGAATCTTCTCAGCACATGCCACAGTTATCTCAACATTTAAACCTTTTCCTTTCAGGGTGTCTAGAAAATTCTGAGACGGGTCAGCGGAAAGGTACTTGAAATTTTCCGGCAACTTCTTGCAAAGCTGCTCAGTTAACTTTACGGTCCCTGCACCAAGCTCCAAGACATGGTATTTTATATCTGAGCAAGTTATGATGCATGCTTTAATTTATTCAGAAGCTATCAAGCTAACAGACTCTTCCATGTAATTGGGAAGATTGGCATTATAGTTATCACCACCTCTCTTAAAGCCCACTTCTGCCTGATTGGCCACACCCCCTGTGACTGAGTCTGGATTAACCTAATAAAAGAAATGTTGATACTAGTGACATAGCATGGGAGAGGGGCAATTCAGTCCCTTCTGCAGCTGTCACAGAATCAGCGTAAAAAATACAAAGCTGATTGAAATCAGTGCATTTTTAAAACATATGTAACGAAAGCTCCTATAATTCAACAGGTAAATGGAGGTTAGGAGTACAGTGAAAAATCTGAGATTTTAGAATCCTTGTCAAGTACCAAGTCAGTTACTTCTTGAGACTCTATAGGGACTGTGCAACACCACACATCATAAGCCTACATGTCCTAGTTGTTTTTCAAGAAGAAATAAGAATTATATCAGACATGCAATAAGTCAACATAATCCTCATGAACATCACATCAACTTATAGTATTAGCCAACAAAATTTTGCAAATATATATATAAAATTCATATGGAATATCATCTGCCACTTTGTTAGGATGGAAATACAGTAATTGCTTATTAACTTTGCAACTTTTTGTGTTTCTGAAACCAGCACCAAAGTAGTCAAGGAATCCCACTCCACCTCTGTAAACATCTATCATAAAGGCAAATGCCACTTTTCCAAGAGAGCAACACTGGTCAATGCTCAGTTGCTGCAAAGACATACGATATTTAAAAAATTCCACACAATCAATTCAATCATACATTGCAAAGAGTAAAAACATGGCAGAATCACCTGAGATAGACAACACTTTTCAGATAACAGAAAACATTTTTTGTACATTAATTACGGTTCCATTTAATCATGATTTTTCCATGCTTTGAGGAGTTGCAGTTAACTGGAGTCAATACTGTCTCAGGCAATTACAGATGAAGTGTGATTATCTAAAGCTGGAACGTCCACTATGAATGATTTTTCAGACCATGGATAGTAATGACACCAAAACTGTTCTTCATAAGTCTAATCACAGAATGTCCATGATTGTAACGAAAACTGAAAATGAATTACATCTCGAATTTCATTTGAAAAAACAAAATTAAATGATAAAAGTGCATTTCCCATTAGAATAGCATCTCATTTCACACAAACAGGGGACTTTTACGATTCTGAGAAACCGGTGTCAACATCCCATATATCATAATAAATTATTCACTTACCATCATTTAATCTGATTAAAATGGCAACAAAGAGCTGATGACTGACTGGGTGACTTAAAAAACTAGTCGTAGAATAAACTGATGCTCTGATTAGGCAAGGTTTAAATATGATACCCTACAGCAGTAGAGCCTTTAGAGATAAAACTGCCAAGCTGTTCAGAAACAATGACTAAAGAACATGTGAGAGGACCATATCTAATGAGAACAACTATTTATGTAGGTCACACTGGAGAGATCAAATACATGACGTTCAAACAGATAAAAACTTCGTCAATCATGATTTTTTTTTCTGTTGCTGTATGACACGAGTGACAATCATATTCCCCATCCACTTCTTGCCTCCTAGGACACCTCTTTCCTCGTGACTTATCAGCGTCCTGGATTGCCATACGGCAAGTATCCAGTTACAGCTCTATAATATAACACATCCCAGTACAAATGATGATCACACACAGAACTGTCTTTGCTATGTGAAACTGCTGAAGTGATAAATTACAGTCAAGCACCAAGGATGATGTAAATTATGTATTTCTACTTGGGCAAAATGTTAGTCAATCAAAAATTAACAAAATGAAAATACTGTACACACAAAGAACACCAACAGGCAAGGTGTGCACTCTACTGCCAGCACCACAATACATGGCTGGCTATGATGAATATGGTAAAAGTAACAAGGAAAGAAGTCTGATACAATTATACATGGAATGAGTGACAGCCTTGGCCTCTGTAGGTTACACTGAAATTGGAGTAAATTATATTGACTCACATAAAATTAAGATATAAGGATAAGGATAACTTTATTTGTCCACAGAGAGAAATTTGTCTTGTACAAATAGTACAATGTCTTACAATCTAAATACAAGTATGCAGTTACAGGCTGTAATGTAAATAAATGTAAATACCCTGTATTAAAAGTAAATAAGAGAGATTTTAATTTTCAATCCCAACCTCACTAGGACAATGGATCAGTATACAAGTATTTTTGATCAAGATGACACATTGATACTGTTGAACCCCATTTTCCCAAATCCCAATCATTATTCACTTCTGGAAAGAGAGGATAAAACATCACGAACACACAAAGGACAACGAGGAAGGGAAGATAAGGATGAAAACAGGAGTAAAACACAAGAGATATGAAAGGAAAATGCAGCAAAATATGGAAAAAGAAAGAAGAAGGCTGGGAGGGACAGGAAGAGTATTTATACTTTCTGCTCTTATCTGCCCCAGATCAAGTACATAATTTATTTATCAGAACAGTATACAATGGATTTTTAGGATGAATAACAGACATGCCTGCCTAGATTTTAATTAAAATAAAACTGACAATATATATTTTCTGTGATTACTTGATTATTTTATTACTTTGGGTCGGTCTAATCGCTTGCCATCTTTAAAATTTAAGTTGAAAGGGGTGCTCCGTTATCTCTTTTGAAATCAATTGACAAAAGTAGAAACGGTAACCTGGGATGGAAAACCCAGGTGTCACCAGATGGTGATTAAAGGGAATACATCGTGTTTGAAGAAGGCGTGATGTGCCCCATTTTGCTGTAATGGAATATATGAGTGTGCATGCATGTGTGAGACCATATTCTTGAGTTTGTGTTTATCTGTAGCCACACAACTTTTTGTGCAGGTTTCAGCTGGTAAAAACAATGACAAAAATAACAGAATATTCCCCAACACAGAATGCAACAACAAACAACGCAACTAAGTCATTCCTACCACACCCATTCCCTGACAGCTAATCCAGCCCGTTATTTTCACCCATCCCCCCCCCCCCCCCCCCCCNCCCCCCCCCCCTCCACCATTTCTGACCAAATCATGTACTTAAAGTGTGCAGAGTGTATCCTTAGACTACTGTAATTTCCAGGAAAATATGGAAAGGGGTATGGGAAAGGGAAGGAAATGAAAGAGATACCATATGAAGATGATGAAGTTCAGGTAGAACATCCATGTATTTTAACATAATCAAGCAGCATGCATTCCTGTTCTAAGAACGGGACACTGAATGGCTACTATTATAGCTTTAGCCACTGATTTGGAATTCAGCAGCTGTCAACTGCATGGCATCATCAATTGGAATTTGGACATTGGAATTTGAAAGTTTAAACTGCTAAATAATAATAGGAACAAAAAGCCAAAATTTCTGTTAAACTGCATCTGTGTTTCTCAGACACTACTACAGGCTAAAACACAGCTGAAAACCAGCTGTGCATGTCTACACCTGTACAATTTCATTAAGTTTTACATTTCACTTATTTTTCAAACATATGACCATAAGGTGATATGCCACAGTCTCTTAGTCTTATCACTTTTATTTAATATAAATAAGCATGGAACGTAACATGCATTTTGTGATGAATTTTATGCACAAGTTACACAGCCACTACCAGGTTTGGGAAACAGCTTGGCTGAAAAAGCAGCAGCCCAAGAAGTCAGAGATGAGAAACTGCCTCCTAGTGCTGCTGACGAGGACATTTCAAGGGTACAAAGAAAGACAAAAAGAAAGTTTAGCTGCTTACCTACAGTTACATATTGGTACCATGAGCTGCACTGGCAGATGCCCACCATCCTCACTGATTGCAAATTCTATTCGAATTCAACCATACACACCCATAGCAAAATCCACAGGGAGCAAACTCTATTTATACTATACCCTTTGCACATAATTATGTCAGCATGAGAGGCAGGGGGATGGGGTAAAGGGGTTNGGGGGGAAAGGGGGAGGGTAATAGGAGAAGACAAAAGTCATTTATATAGATTCACGGACCTTTTTCAAAAAAGTTATCTTCAGTGAACACTGGGAAGGATTGATAGTTACAAGTCTGAGTTTCACAAGACCAAATATGACCGGGATAGAGTTGGAAATGCTAAGTCTGAAGGACAGAGAGATGAGAATATAATGTGGGAACAGAGACCCTTCAAGGTAGGAAAGCTATCGTGTCAAAATATCTCCCAAATCAAGATTGTTCCCTGTGTATTGCCATAAATAAGCTGATGTCAAACAAATGCTGAAGTTCACAATATTAAAATGTACAGCTAGTCTATATCATGACACTATGACAGCCTAATCAAAATGTGATTAAAGTGGTGAATAGGTCTTTAGGCTGGATGCAGTCCTCTTAGTCTTAATCCCTAACCCATTTACTAAGTCATGATTCAAGCACTCTTGGCACCAAAATACCACTGCTGCAGTGGCATGTACGCAGGAGCATTCTACAAGTCTACCAAATCGGACACATGATTAAATCTCAAAAGTACACAGAAACCCTACTCCTATCTAAGAGACTCTGGTATAACTAAGAGCTGTTGGTAACAAAGGGTGTAGAATACATGTACATATTTGTCATATGTATCAAAAAGGTTAACTGAAACAAAACCTGTGTAGCTGTTAGCTCTTGCATTTTTTAACAATTGACCCATATGATAAGAAAATTTCTGGCCTTTATCTTTTTATAGTGGCTTAGGCAAACAAACTGACATATGACCTGCACTATCGGGCTAGATTCTGATAAGGAGACTGTGTGCAACGTGTTAAAACTTATACACGGCAAACCAACCCTCACCCAAAGCTGAGCATACTTAAGACAACACACACTGAATCATCTTCACTTCAGCCCATGACTTGTCATTGTTTGGCAGCAGTTAAGAGTGTAGTACATTTTCAAATCCTGTTCAGATGTGGATAGGAGCTCTTTATACCACAGTACTGTGTGAAATTATTGATTCATAATGCCTTCAACTAGATCTAAATGAACACCATCAAATGTGGTCAGTATAAAAATTGTTTTAGACAAAGTATCTGTCTTAGCATGACATTCTGAATTGGGTCTTCATTTTATGAGGAGACTGTTGGAAACTCCAGCATTTCTTGCTCGGTTTCAAGCACTGGATGCTTGTAACTGTATAAGTTAGAACTTTAACATTTATTTTTTTGTATGTGATTTCATAAGTTTCCATACATGGGGTAGATAAAAAAAAATCAAATAAGGTGAATACTGCAATCTCAGTGATGTCAAGTGACCTGAGTGCTCAAAATGGCAGCCGTAAACATTGTTTGAACAAGAAGTAAACTGGCTTGTGCTTAAAAATGGGGAAGATTACCACCACTATTTCAGTCTGAAATTAGTTACTTTCGGCCATTACGCTTAGACTTTAATCAGCAAGGACTAGTCTCAATAATACAATTATTGGAAGAGAAAGAAATAGAGTAAGTTTGACCCATTTTAACAGGTTTATTGTCAGCCATGAGCAAAAAGTGGTAATACCAATCAAAAATAAACTTTTTAAATCTTTTAAAAACATGCTTCGGAGCATTTTATTTATTTTTTTAAATCATTTTTTACATTGTTCTATGAAAATATTGCTGTGAGCTAGTAGAACTTCATTGTATGGAAATTCACAAACAATATATTGTTGCCATGTGGACGTCCATTACTTACAAAAAGCTTTGAACTTTATAACTTGATAAACATCTTACCAACAATATTGTGAAATACGACATTAGTGACAGGAATGAAACATAACAAAACTCTACTCCCTGATTGTTTCAAGCTTTCTGGTTGGTTGTTATGAAAGCAATTTGTCCAATGTTGATCAAAACAATGCCTATTACTAATTAGTACATCAAATCAAAAGTAGATATGCATGCATGTTAACCAAAACAGTCTGGGCTCATTCGCAACTAAACATGTCTGAGTGTATCCATGGACCACATTGCACTGTGACCAGTGAAGTGATGCATGGAATTTGGAAATCATGCTGCAAAAGAAATGAAATTTACTAACCAATCTAATGCAACTTCTGTATCTCTTATTTCATCAATGAATGAAATAGCTTCTGGCTGCATCAAGAATCTGTGATCACACTGTGGTCAACAGTTGAAAATCTGATCGAAACCCATCGACGAAGATGGCAACCAAACCGAAGAAGGGAATGGTCAATATTCAGTGGTTCTCAGCATCGAAAAGTGCACTTTTACAAGGCCACTCAAACAAAATCTCTTAATTAAAAAGCCAATTGAAGGTTACAGATACAAGATAATTACAATTTAATAAATACTATAGGTCATGGAGGTGTTCTGATGCATCATAAACTAGTCTAGGCATTTTAATTTTATGTAGACATTTGGATCTATTTTGTTGACACAGACTAGACTGGTCTAATCTAAATCTAGATAGACTATCTTTCAGTCAGCCTTTCTAGAAAAAAGAAATGCTAGAAATAAGAGCTGGATGCTAACATCCCCCAAGTCGCCATCAACATGTATGCAAACAAATTTGATTCACTTTTAACAGGTAGAGTTTCAGACCTGAGAATATTATATATTTAATGCTTGCTTTACAAGAGTTAAAAATAAGATAAAGATATTGACTATTTTGACATGACACTAGTTTTGACAATCATGCAGCCTTGTTTAAGTTTAGTAGTTTTTGTCTCTCCAGCTTCTTTTCACTTCCTTAAAAAGGGAGTGGGTCACCTGAATTATGGCAGTTGGATTCACAAGCCAATTTTTGTGTCTGTAGTGATTTTCTATTTTTGACTGAATTTTCACGGAAGACAAGGTAAGATTTAGTAAGAAAGCACCTAGACGTCTATATTTTCTTTTTTCAACTTTTTGAGTCTTAGTTCTTAGTAACTCTTAGAATACTTTTTAGAGTTAGACTAGACTCTAGTCTGTCTAGATTCAGCTGGAAATTAGTTCACCATTATTCATTGTAATTTAAATACAAGATTGTGGTCTCCAATTTTTCTTTAATCTGAATGGCCTTCACGGTGGTATACATCTGGTCTAGTCTCGACCCGGTTTTGCAACTGCCCCTAACTTGTGCCTAGCCACACCCAGTCTATGAACCATGGCATGTGCGCTAACACATTTTACACAACCAACGAAATCGTCGCGATATGAGCGCAGTCCAGACTACATCACAGTAGACTAGTCTATATATAGCGTATTGAAACAGATAGATCTACTCACATGCATGCTTTTCCCCTCCGCACCCTTGTCGCCACAGCCAGACATCTTGGACAGTCGAATGTCACACTAGTGTCCAGATAGGGTCAGAAACCTTAGATCTCACGATATGATACGTATCAAGTTTCTGAAACTTCCTTATTGTCCGATTTGTAGGCTAGGCCTTTGCGTAGAGTGAAGCGAGAGATGGGCGACTATGAATGTCTTCGTAGTTGTGACTAAAATAAGGCTATAATCGAACTTAGATTAGGCATTTTTTTCTTCATGATTGCGATATTTGGTAATCGTGTCGTCTAATAATATCAATATTCATATTGCCCACTTGATAAGGAGGGAGCTCACTCTGGTGACATTTCGTGTAGAAAAAAGGTTTCGCGTTGTCCCAATGTGGACCAAAACTGTTAATCGGTATCATCTCCAGAATCTTTTATCACTCGCAGATTTGTTGCAATGAGTCAGTCCAACGCAACAGGTGTGTATATTATCTTGAAGCAATGCCACTAGCCTAGTCTTATAATTTCTTATCAATTATTGGGATTGTTCGCCAGCAGCAGAGATGCCTGAAGTGAAGTGATGAAGAATGCAAGTAGCCGCATTCCTGCGTAGTAAACTCCACTAGACCTAATCTAGACTAGTCTAGATAGGACCTAGACTAGAACTAGACTAGCCCAAAATTATGCAGGCTATGACTATGAACAGTACCACTTTTGTTATTCCTTCTGTTAAATTAGTGTTGTGCTAATCATCAAATCATAACAGATTATTGCCATTCACTCAGGTCAGATCAGTGAGTAAAGGACTTGGCCACTTGACTTTGACTTTGAAAGTTTGGGTTAAACCTACCTTGAGCAGTGACAGCACCTGCAGATATCATGAAAAAGTGTCGAAACTGGAACTGCTGGAACTACTGTTAGGCAGGGTCTGGGGAGATAAGAAAAACAATAAAACTTTTAAAAAAGCAAAAAAGTCAACTGTCCTAAATTTGCAGGTTGTAGGTAATGGAGAAGGTTTTAACAGTCATGTAGACTTTGTTTTGTTAATATCTGCAAATTGTAACAATCTGTTACAATACCGATGACTAGCATCAATTTTTTTTATTGAGAATTTTGGTGACTTCCTGCAAAATCTGAGGGTTATCACTACAACGTAACAGACATCTACCAAACACCAAGAACTAATCCAGGAATAGAAGCCTTTGTAGGCTTTTTGTGTGCAATGGGGTACTCTCAGTATGAACATGCTTTGTACACAAGAAAGTTATCAAGACAACTGAATTCTGTTTATTGGAAATTTGATGTTCTTTCAATTTGCAACAATGTGTGAAATTTCAACTTGTATGTTAGGTTTGGAATTGGATAGTTATACAATTTAAACGGCAGGATTCCTAGACAGATGTTGTCCCCTAAAAAAGCCAAAGACTTTGACAAGAGTTTATATATGATGTATGGCAGCCATTGACTTCTTGTTTAACGTTGAATACCGGGGCGCCCCAGGGCTGCATATTGTCCCCGACATTGTACACAATATATTATATACCAACAATTATCGTAGTCACCACGCAAATACTACTTTAATTAAATTTGCTGATGATTCAACTATTCAAGGGCTTCTGCTCAACTCAGAGGAGAACTACCGTGATGAAGTGGAGCGTTTCACGCAATGGTGTACAGATAATTTCTTGACGTTGAACGTACGTAAGACCAAGGAGTTGATAATCGATTTCAGAATTAAGAAAGATACAATGCTACCATTAACTGTTGAAAACGAATTTGTGGATGTGGTTGAACAATATAAATATCTTGGTATAACCATTGATAGGAAGCTAAATTGGCATCCACAGATTGACTCTCTGTGTAAAAAACATAACCAGAGATTGTATTTTCTCAGAAAACTCAGAACATTTAATGTGAATGTGAACACAACTGTAATGACCATATTTTACAAATTCATGCCATCGTTCAAAGTATTTTAACATTTGGGATCAGTTGTTGGGGTGGAGGTATTACAAGCGGAGACAAAGACAGACTGAATAAAATCATACATAAATGTGAAAAGATAATCAATAATGATCTACCATCTTTCGATGATCTGTATGATAAAATATCCGTGAAGAAAGCCAAAAATATACTTTATGATATCACTCACCCCCTATATGACGAATATATTAAATCTCATAGAAGTAAACATATTTTACAACCTTACGCGAGAACCGAGCGGTACAGTAAATCCTTTGTACCTTCAACGTCAAGGAAACTTAGGAGTAATAGTATAATAAAGTGTTTGGGAGAATGTGAGAGTTAGTAAGTATGTGTAGCTATATATGTATGTGTGTGTGTGTGTGGGCGTGTGTGGGCGTGTGTGTGTGTGTGTGTGTGTTTACGGATGTGTGTGTGTGTGAGTATGTGTGCGGTGTGTATGTGTGTGTGTTATGTTTGCGTATTATGAGTCAGTATGACATTGTATGTTAGTTTTATAGAGTCTACCAGAGTTCACTATTGATGTATTGTTTGTTAATATAATAATATTGTCTTTGTGCACTTGTTCAAGACAGATTTCCGGAAGGATTGATAAAGTTTATCTTATCTTATCTTAATGAGTTAGGGTAATCACAATATTCTCAAGCTCCTTTTGAATTTTAAAAAGCATGCTATTTTCCTATTTATCATGCTTCAGTATTATGGAAGGAAGACATCTTTGTCTAGACTGAGACATTTTCAGATGAAAATAGTTTTTGAAATCGAGCAATACAAATTCTGGGAGGAGAAAAATTACCAAAGAATCATCCTATCACCATGCCCTAAGTTCTGCAACACTCATAAACTAGTTTCTAATTTTCTAGCTTCACTTGGTTAAAAACTAGTGGGGAAGAAATTCATTTAACACAATGCGATCATGATTCTCATGTTACCAGATTGAAATTATTTTATATCAAATATCAAGTCATCTGGAACAGTTTTCTGGGGTCCCTAAGGATATTGGCAATTTATTGATGTTTTAGGGCTCCTTTTACTCAAAATTGTGTGATGTAAGGCCTTTGCATTGATCAGAACTACCTTTGCATCGCGAAACACAATATTTCCTATCCACATTTAATAGTTCTCAGAAGTGAATGTACCACCCACCCTGCTCATAAATAGTCTGTGAGAGAGGTCTGTGTCCACCACATTCTGCTAGTAATGTGATGCCGACTGCATTAATAAAGTTGACATTGAACAAGCATGTTCTGCTTGTTTTTTGCAGGTGCATTTGTGAGGAGGCAGAGTGATGGCAACAGCCGAGCAGGCTTTGAGAAAAGGGAGAAGAGGAGGAATATTCGACGGCTACAGAGTGCCATATCTGAAGGGAACATTGCAACAGTGAAAGAAATTCTGGAGTCTGATTTTGATGTGGATTTCCAATATAACAGTCAAACATCTTTGCAGCTTGCAGTATGTCAAGGATTTGCAGAAATCTGTGCCCTTCTCATTTCAAAGGTAATTACTTACACCTGTAGAGATTGTTTGTTTTTATCAGACAATGGTTGTAATAAAGTTATCCTGTTATGATACTGCAGGAGCTATCATAACCCATTAAATGAATGTTTTAGAAAGCAGAGATTTAAGTAGATAGCTGAGAGGTAGAGAGAATGACAAATATCAGAGTTCTTGACTTGAAATACTTGTCTTCTCTCCTTTGCCTATTCCCTTTGTCCACCCTCCCTACCATCTCGCACCCTGCCCCCACTACCATGACCCCTTCTCCCACCAATTCTTATAGACAGATTTCTACTATCTTTACTGGATTTTACATTTTACTATATTACATTTATTTCTGGTGTCCTTCAGGGTGCAAATGTGAACCAGACAGATGCTGATGGGAATTCCTTGCTGAATATGGCATGTTGGAGAGGTTTTCCTCAGGTTGCTCAGTTACTGGTCAAGAATGGCGCTGATGTGAATTCTCAGAACGAGTCTGGCAACACTTCACTCAATGTCTGTGCTCACAAAGGCTTTCCTGAGATAGCTGAGGTAAGATTCAGGCTGCTGAAATCTAGAATTTATTTTTTGAGGTCAAAGCAGTTACTGCTTCCATTTCCTTATTTAATACTGATGTTTGATCATTGACTTGTTTATCTGTGATGAGCAGAATTGCCAACAGAATATATATATAGTACAAGAAGGTTGTGGATATGTGATCTTTGCTTCAGTTATTCCATACAGTATTGATTAAATCTCATGACCTTAAACTTCAGGTATTTGAATCTCTTGCCAGCTTACTGCTGTGCTCCAGTTTCTTGTTTACAATATGTTAATATTTTACCTCACGAGCTTGAATACTTTACAAAATCAAATTTCTGAGCCAATTCTTTAAAACTGAAGTTCATGATGTTATACTTATATGCTGTACTGTGTGGTCGCAAAGAATATTTTAGGTAGGAAGTCATGGATGAAATATGTGCAAGGTTGTAGTTATGTTTTTTGTCTTCTCCTTGTATTTTGACCAAAAAAAAAAACATCTGTCAGATCCTCTTGGCGGCAAAATGTGACATCAACCTGCACAATAAACGAGGCCATACACCTCTGTACTGTGTGGCACAGTCTGGCAATGTTGCCATGGTACAGCAGTTACTGAGAGCAGGGGCAGATCCAGACTGGGGTGACCATGCCTTAAAATCACCACTCATGGCAGCTGCAGAAGCAGGACATACTGAAGTGGTCAAAGCCTTGTTAGAGGGAGGTGAGGTGCTCAATATTTTGTAATTAGAATGTATTATAGTGTTGATTATGATCTCTAGTGATACATTGTGTAGCAATGCAAATAGCTCGCGCGGCGGCTAGACAATTTTCGTCCAATTCGCAGGCTTGTAGGCGGGCTGTTTTTCGGCGGGACTCTCGGAGGGGTTCCCTTTTTCTAAATTCGGCTATCGCGTCATTTTTGCACCGACTGAAATGAAATTTGGTGTCCAATGAGAAAAAAGGCTGCTCTTTACTGCGAGCTTTGAAGCAGTTCGAAGGGATGTGTGAAAGCCGAGTAATCTCGTTGTGAACTTTGTGTATTCGTGCATGGAAAACTATACGGAGGAGAAACCTGCTTCAAACATCGGCTTGTAGATAAACATTTCTTCTCTTTTATTTGTAAGTTTCATTGCATTCAGTTTTGTATTCAGCACGTAGTAAATTTTTTTGTGCTACCACCCCCTGTCGGATTACGGCACTTCAGGCAACTCGGCAGCATGGGAATTGACCCCCTAGTGAACTTAGCTGTAACCGTGCACTAAGGTCGCACGTGATCGCAGGCTTTATTTTCATTGGCTTAGTAAAAGTATGACGCTGTGGGTTATTCTATTATTGTTTGTGCCTTCTTTCTGCGAGCGGGGAAGGTAGGTTTGATACTAAAAACATTTAATTATTTCCAGTCTTTAAGAATGTGGAAATTAACTGACAGAGCCCATTTGATAAGTATACTGTATTTTTCCATGAATTAAAGAAGGTATTTAAATTCAGTTAAGAGATATAAACATTCTCCCGCGAACTTTATGTTGTTCACATGGCATGCCGAGTTCCTTTAATATAGACTAGTCCAAGGTCTATCGTAGCATTGTTATTGTTTTGGATTCATAGGTACATGTAATCGCTAGAGCTTTATCATTTGTTGTCAGCTTTGCGGAACTGGGCAAAGGCTTGGGGGTGTGCAAATGGCCCAACGGCAGGACATTCAAACTGTTCAACGGCGATGCATCCTGGCGGTCAGATCATGGCTTGTTGCAAACACAGCAGATATTCAGAAAAAAATTTATTCAAAATAATTGCATGTAGGCCTAACACTTTTAAGGTGCGCTATTCTGTACTATCTTCTAATTGTTTTAAATGCAGAGTGGCTACCTGAAGTTTGTGCAAAAGGTGTTCTTTTGCTTGTACTTAGTACAATATTGTTGGTATTCATTTTGAAACTGTTAGGGCACTATGTTCTGTCATAACTTTATCTCATAAATTTGATAGTTTCTAAGCAGTCTGTCCGCTTGACATATCATTACTTTGAATTATTGTATCAATCATAAATTTGGTACAATTTATAAACTGTATGTCCAGATAAAGCCCTGTAGGTTCCGAATTTCATATGGAAATACCTAGTGAAACCAAAAAATTGTTGCTTTTCTACTGGATAAGTTCATCATTTTGTTTATGCTACTGTATGCAAATTTATGCAAATTATCCACAAACAGTGCTGGACTTCATCAGTATGGTACATTTTCTGAAGTACACTGTCAAAAAATACATAACATTGCCAAGTTTCATGTGCAAGTATCAATATTTACTCAGTCTATTCCACCTTTTACTGGCGATTGTTGTCGTTTTCAATGCAAATTTATGCTTATAACTCATAAAGAATTAAATGTATCACAAATCTGATGCCACCACTGAATTCTGTGTCACTTTTTGCAGAAGAATGGAAAGTTTGGATGCAAAAGCCTGTGTTTTAATTAAATCATGGTACATTTGTTGTAAATTATTAGATTTTTTGCGGACACTTCTTCCAGTTTTTTTTGCTCTTTGTCTTTGTTAATGAATTGGTATCATTTTAGGGACCTTTAAACTGCCATAACTTTTTTATTTTTCAATGGATTTTGAAAATTTAAAAAGCTTTTTTCATGGCTCAACTAGCTGTATTAGAATAATGTGATTAAATTTCTATCTAGGGCATTTCAATTTTTTCATTTGCATTGCTACATTGTGTCTGTGCATGGTACTCAGACCTCATGTATTATAATATTGGACAGGGGCATGGCATATCATTTTTCCCTAAATGGGCATGAAAATGGTAGCTCATAAAATGCTGTAAAAATGCACTGGAATCCGTTAAGTGCTATACCTCAGATAAATTGTCCTGCTCATGCAGACTGTCCTTTTTATGAGGTCAGAGGCAGTTTACATGATCCAAGATCCTGACAGAGATAAACTACAGGGTCTGCCTGGCAGATAATGCTGAAGTATTGAAAGGCAGCATGCTCTGTATAGCATTCATGTATACATGCAATACTGATGATGAAATCAGGGGAAAGAGATCATCACTCCTGCATGAATGTCACAGGGGTAGGCTCGACTTGCCTATTATGACCGCTTATGTATTTGTTTTGATGATCACATAGGTAAGCAAACTGACAAAAAGTGAAAGTTATGATAATTGCGGACATGTCTTCTTTCAGACTATGCATGTTCAGTAGGCTAGTTTACCAAGACAGGCATTGCAACTAAGCATTATAATAGCAATTAACATACTTCCTGTTCTAAAAATTTCTTCCCAAATTATTCTGATTAAGCAGAATAATAACCTAAAAATATCTGTTCTCTGCAGGAGCCAATGTGAATCAGCAAAGTCAGCAAGGAAGAACTGCAGCATATGAGGCTGCCTGTAGTGGACATGGGCAGATACTTAAGGAACTTGTCAGATACAAGGCTGATTTGAACCTTTCTACCAAAAAAGGAATCACCCCACTCATCGGTAACTTATTGAAGGCTGTAACAGCATACATTTCACATATCTTTCATTCTTGTTGCATATTTATTGCTCTGTGAAACCCTGTTATGTATGAAAATATGCTTGACTGGCATCTGTGGTACTTCTTTATGCTAAACTTCTATTCTGCTTCGCACCAGTCTATGAGACAGGTATATCTGTGCACAGGCAGACATTCTGCAGTAAGTTTGGTCATAATAATGTGCAGTATACAGTTCAAAACACTTCTCAAATTTGTTGGACCCAAAATCTTATTTTAACATATCCTTAAAAAATAATTTATTATTAAGAAATGGAACAGAGTTGACAAATGACCTTGTTCAAGAAAGTTGTCCTTGTTCGGAATACATGTTCAACTATGTACATTTATTTATATCATTTCTCATTACAGAAAAGTTACCATGAGTTCTAGTTTCCTTATTTTCTGTGTGACTTCAATTCTTGACTGTGAAAGAGGGATGTGAAAGAGAATAAATGTACCAAGCTTATTTAAGTTTGTTCTCGTGAATTTCAGAGGCCATATCAAGTAATCACACGGAGGCAGCAAAAATTCTCATCCAATCTGGTTGTGATGTCAACCTTGCTGATAGGATGCACTGGGCACCAATACATGCAGTTATCAGGCAAGGTAAGCTCTTGATGATGCTCATGCGTTGTGTTGTCTTGGATGGTTGTTTTCTTGGTGGTTAGATGCCGAAAGAGTTTTTGATGACTAATGAAAATTAAGATTGTCCATTTTACTTAGGGTCCTGCTGCACCAGCATTTTTTAAGCACTAGCCCACCCATGTGCTTGGTTGGCCAAGTGAAAGTATTGTGCTTCGCCTCTCATTTCTAAGCTGATTTATATTACTGTGCAGTTATCATGGAGATGGGGGAGGGGAAATGAATGTCCATTATTTGATTCCACATTGTATCAAACCTTTGAAACCTGAGTTCCCAATCCAAGAATTCCTATCCCCCCAGGCCTCTGAACCCATAAGTATTACTAAACTGTTTTATCAGTGTCTACGAAATCAACACATCAGATTCCACCAATATAAGGTTGTTATAAAATCAGATATCATTTGGACTTTTATGCCTCCATATATAAAGAAATGATCCCTTGGATGAAGTTACCTATTTCAAGTCAAATGGCATTCTTTCAGTTAACCTGAAAATAATGTGGTTTGCTTCAGATCTCTCTGAAATAGTCAGGCCAGACCTTAATGTTACTGATTCAGGTGCTTAGTGTTACATTATCTCATGTTGTTGTGGCCTTCTCATTCAGAATTCTTGATCCATTCATTATCTTTTTGCAGTCTCCAATATGTTTGATCCAAATGACAATGCGGAAATGCGCAGCCTCCTGAGATCACTGGTAGAGGCAGGAGCTGATGTCAACAAAATGGATGGGGAGAACTGGACTCCTTTGTATCAGGCTGCATCTGCAGGGGATTTAGGTAAAGCAACATCGCATTTTCCATTATTTCTTTCATGTTCTCCAGCCTAGTGTAACATTCTGATTTCTATTTACATAGGTATTTTACAAAAGTGTAGAGACAATAGTTTAAACAGGACCAAATACGTATATTGGGTGTAAACTGAGTTTTGGATTAGACAAAGAAGCTTAAAAAGAAGAAACTAATTGGCACTTCTTGTTTCCTTTCGTTCTAGCAGTTCTGTTGGTTAAACTGTTTTTGTTTTAACCGTTTTCTAGCATAGTTAGCTTTATTAAATCTAAAAGCTAAGTCCACCTCTGCAGTTATCATCAGAAGATTAGTGATATGTTAAATTGCATAGTTGGAGGTGTGGTGGTGACACAGTAACACCAAGGATATCGTGGTACCTTTACCTAAGTCATAATATGATCCAGCTGTTTTACATGTTGACAGACTTTTCAATGTTGAGGTGCAATACTGCTTTGTTTGACATTTTCTCACATTTTATTTTTAATTTTTAAATTACAATGGCATATTGTTATCTGTTCCTCAGATCTATGCAAATTTCTACTGGGAAAAGGGGCAGCTGTAGACAAGGTGACAAAGCAGGGCAGTTCCATATTGCATGCTGCTGTATACGGTGGAAAGTTGGATGTGGTAAAACTGTGTCTGGATGCTGGTGAGTATTTTTCATATTTTGATTGTAGCACACAGTGAATAGCCTGTTCCTTTCCACAAAACAAGAATAGAATCATAGTGGATTCTGATGACCTTGACATGGGAAAGGGCAGAGGAAGGGCAGCGATGGAGTTGGTCAAGCTCACATGCTGTTGCACTAATTAACTTGGCATATAAAATGTGTGTGATGAAGACCTGAAAGCTGATTGAGATATTAGAAGGTCAGGTCTCAAGTGGTGAAGTTACACGAAACATAGGTTTGAGGCTTATTAACTAACCTTGTAATGCTGTCGTTTCTTGATCATCTGAATCATTCATTCCCATTCGAAAGTTCATATTAACAGATTTTCACATAGAATATCCTACTCATTGAAATGTTCAGCTGACATTCTTATATGTAGATCTGGTTACTTTAGAGCAGGGCAGATTATGATTGACAGGCCAAGAGCCTCATCAGCTAACATTCCAGGTTACCTCTTTCTTAGACTAGTGCTTGCCATTTTTCCTGTATATACATAACCTGCAGCTAAAGTTTTTGTCACTAATCTAGGTACTGAGCTATCAGTCCCTGAAGATGAATAGGGCTGTCCAGTATCAAATTTTTGTTGTGGAAATCAATAGTGAAATTATTTCTATTAATATATCATCAATTTTATGGGCAAATCCTCAGTACTTGTTGATATATTTTAAGCATTTTAGATGGATCATGCTTTAAAAAATTGTTATTCAATGGTGATTTTCTCAGAATTTTGGTCCATTGCATGGATGACCCCCTGCCCTTTCAAGCAACCACATCTCTGGCCAGAATGATGCTGATTAAAAAATATTTTTACTTAATAAAAGCACATGTTTGAAACTTTAATGTTATACCAATAATTTGATTCCGTCAAAAAGTGACCTAACTCTTTACGCCCTTTCCACCTGATTCTAAACTGGGCGTTTTCATGAAAAAAGGGGGGGAGGGGGAGGGGGGAATGATATAGGTCCATACATCACAGATAATAATTTAACAACACACACAAAAATCATAGATGCCTGCCTGACCTCTAATAAACAGACCTCTTACGACATATAGGGAAATACTAGCGCCAATGGTTTAAGGGTATTACAGGCTCATGGGGTTAAACCAATCAGACTGGCATGTTCTTGTGACTTGAACTGACTATGTTCAGATGTTATACAGCATTTCTTGAACATCAGTGTAAGTTTTTATAATTGCAAAGTGGGTCTTCCCTGTTGTTTTAGGTTGCTCAATCAATGCAGTTGATGATCAGGGCCAGCATGCTCTTCTGGCTGCAGTGTCTTCCAGGTGTGATATTAAGGTGGGTATTCATAGATTTGACAAGGTTTCCGAATGTGCAGGATAGGGTAATAATCAAGCCATGCTGTGGGTATTTTGTTTATGTCAGTCATTTGTTTTTTTGTTTTTTGCAACATGGTACTTGGGAGTGCAGTGTGGTAATATATAAGCATGCAAATTTGACTCATCAGCTCTTTACAGGAAGACAGAAACAGGGATCGGTAGAATTGTTCTTTTTTCTGAAGGTGTTCAACATTACAAACAGAAATAATAAAACCATATTTTGGCTGTTCACCATAATTCTTTCATGTATTTATGTACCAGGGGTTTAAATTTGTCATGAAAATTCATATCCGCTGAAGGTTCCAGTTAAAAAGCAGTATTGCTATGCTCATTACAGATAATTGAGCTGTTATTGGGGGCTGGCAGTGATGTGAAGATTGCACATAAAATGACAAAACAGACTGCACTCCATGAGGCTGTGTGTCAGCACTATGTTTCTGCAGCACACCTTCTTATTGATAAAGGTGAGCACTAGCAGTCATCAGGTTTGTGACACCTATTAGAGGGGCAAATCACTCATTGTGTACAACCCAATTAAACTGCTAATATATAAAATCCCCCTTTTTTGGGGCCCTGCCAGCCAGTCTCAGAGGGTAGAAATGTGTAAAACGACCTGTGATCTAAATAAAGCATCCAATTTGAAAGTTTCAGGTACAATTTGAGCCTGTCAGGTAAAAAAATAAAGTGTGTAGGCCTATGTATTCGCACGCGGTCAAAACCAGCCAAATGAAAAATTGGGGACCAAATTAGAATTCGGGGTGATCTTTTTCGAAAGACATTTGTGAAAACTTTTGGGCGTTGACCACGCTTTTTCTTCCCGTTCAAAGGTCAGGCAAAAGATGTACTTTAACCTCCATGGAAGAAATTTTCCCCAAATGACAGTGGTATATGTAGAATAACACAAAATGTTAATAGGGCCAAAAGAAGAAAAAACAATAGGTGTCAAAAGACCATCACAATCCGTTACTTTAAAGGATAGAGAATTAATTGTCCCCCTTTTTTTTTTTTAATAATCTTTGTTGTTCCTCCTTTTTTTCCTTCCCTTTTTGTTTTGGCTCAGACATTCCATTTACTGTGCTTTGTGATTTACTACTTTTGCAGGAAAAAGTAATATGTGAGATAGCATAATATAACGACATAATTAGCTGTCATTTGACAGTGAACTTTAGTCTTGCAGTATTTTATATAAAATAAACATATGAAGTGAAAGGGCACAAACAGATGCTCACACAAACAGGGTAAAGTGGGGAGTACTAAAGAAGACAAATATAGAGAGACAATAAATAAAGGAAAAAAATGATGAGGCAGCAATCCTACACACAACTTTTACTCCATTTCCATTATGTTTTACCATTATATGAAATAGTAAAATGGTATGCTGTATTAGACAAGTTTCAGTTCCCTAGCTGGATGTCAGCAAACAATGGGTGCTGTGCTAACAGAGGCAAAAGGAGAGGAGAGGAGAGAGTGCAACTGAGGCATGGATATATAAGATTACTTTAGTTTTTTTCTCATAATGCTACACGAAATGTGCCAATTTATGGATTAAAGTTTTGAATTGCCTGCTAAAGATTGTACAGTGTTTATGTCAATGTTGGGCTATATTAGATAGGATTAAGTATACAGCATTAATTCTGCTTCGTTTTGGCCTGATACAGATTTTTATTTTGTTCAGGCAGCAGTTTAACAGCCATCAACCATGAGAAGAAAGCACCACTTTATCTGGCATGTCAGAGGGGTCTGTGCGAGACTGTAACTTACATGTTGAACCAGAAGGACTGTCCCACCACAAGTCCCTATATATCGGCCTTGCCCATTCATGCAGCAGCTTCTCATGGGCGGGCCAGCACCATCAAGGTGTTGTCAGACCGTGGCTGTAATTTGAATCAGGTGGGCTATGATGGTATCAGAATCTGTATTATAATATTGTAATATATGTAAGATAATATGATATAACATAATTAGCTGGCAGTTGATGGTGAATTTTAGTCTTGCAGTATATTATGTAAAATAAAAATAGGGAGAGAGTGGACCCAAGTAGGTGGCTTTGAGTTGTTGCAAGTTTTCAAGTCCTGTATAAAAGGTTTGTGGTCAGCCATTCTGCAGCATACAACATGAACATAAATTCACACCACATGGCGTGCAGGGGGAATACATGTCTGTAGAGTGATTTGTGTTTTGCTGCTGCTTAGTGCCCTCAGTGCCCAGGGCATACTGCAGCTGAAGGATTATCACATCTTTGGCAAAACTCAAGTTGGTGTAATGTGACAGAATGATGATGATCTAGAATGGAAATCAAAATGGATTTCCCCTAACATGTATGTTGTATATCTTCAGACTGATAAAAAAATGAACAAACACTAACATTGCAAAGACAAGTACACTCAGAGCCACTCATTATGAAACGCCATCATGAACATAACAAGGGAGGATATTCAGAAACCCTTCACAAGTGTTAAATGTAAAAGCTATATTAGATCAGTCCCATGCTTAAAAGAAAATAATTTGGATTGCCTTGTGAACCTCCTAATAAACAAGTTCAAATATCAGTTTATGCATGGTACAACATAGAAGACCAGATGTCTCATCATAATCGATACTGAATCAGAGATATGATGTAATAAAATTGTTTTATTCATTAGTATCATTGTAAGTATAAATAATTTTCTCTTTCAGACAAATGAGAAAGGTGAGACACCTGTCATGGCAGCTTTAGCGGAGGACAACTTCTCAGCCGTGAGAGCTCTCTTACAGTGTGGTTGTGATCTTGAGGCACAGAACAAGGTCAGAACTTTTTGCCCCACCTGTTTTAATAACAGCAAGTCTAACGTCTTGAAAGCACTTAAATACATTTGATATTCTCAGCACTCACTGTAAATGTCCATCTTTTATGGTCTGTGAAATAAATTATGCAATGCATTTGCTCAGGAAATTAAATGAGAGAGTTCTCCCATCTTTTCCAGAGTGGCATAACTCTCTTTCACCAAGATGACAACATTGTGGCTTTTGCTTTTGCCTGTGGAGGTGGCAAAGGAGGTGGTCTTATTGAGCGAGGAGGGCTGTCATGTTTTTGCCACAGTTGTTGCCAAAGAATCAGTTTTACAGGTCATTGATTTGACACCGCCTTTTGGTGTTTTTTTTAAATCTCATCATTTGACAGCTCATATTAAACCCTTAATGTTTATAGGACTTGTTTTCATCCATAGGACTTGTTTTCATCCAGCTATTAGTTTTTCCACAAAACGTATAAGATGTCAGTAGACATTGCAAAATGTACAGTGAATTTCTCATGTAAAATGTGTTATTGTTTCTGCCACTTCCTAAAGATGAAAGGCTTGCAGATGTGCTGCATCCTCCATGAAGACCCCCATCCTCATTTAGGCTTGGAGCCTTTGTTTCTGGCTATGACACACAAGAACCTGGATATGATGAAGATGCTTTTTCAATGCTACAGGTATGATAAATATTTATGTTGCACTTATGTGAAATAACCCCTGTCAAAGAATGGTAGATCCAAGATTGAACCCTCGAAAGAAAGTAGTGAATGAGGTATGCAATTTAGTTATCATTTTTAAAAATTTAAAACTCAGTCTTACATCTTGTCAATAAAATTTCCATCTAATGAATAGCTTGAAATCTACAAATTTGTTTGCTAACATTGGCATACCAATTTCAAATTGCTTATGTATATGAAAGCATTATACAATAAATTTTTGACACATCTGATGTAATGAAGAGGGGTAAATACTTGCATTCATTTCTTACCATAACAGTACTGTTCTTTCCCTTCTGTATTTAATGGAGGGGCAGTTCTGAATTGCAGTGCACGTATTACAGTGGTAGTTGGATCTTCCCTCATTCCATATAACTTGTCGTCGTTGAGACTATACTGTTGGCAGGGACTGTGGTATGTGCTCCACATCAACAGGGGACTGATTACGAAGGCTTTCTCCATCCTGCTCTATCTTGAATTGTTTTACCTGCCATTTTTATTCTTTAGTATGTCATGTCAAACAGTTTTTTAAACTAATTTACAGGCAAATCCCACGCAAAGTAATCCGTTTGCTGGAAGTGTTGCTGAAACGAACACAGGAGATGAACATGCACTACTCACCACACCAGAAGAAGGAAATCTGTGAACTCTTTGCCTATCATGCCCGTACCCCTTTTACCTTGGCTGATGCAGCTCGACGTTGTGTGAGGGCATGTTTGGGATCACCGATTCAGACCAAAGCAGCAGCACTGCCAGTGGGAGAGAAGGTGAAGAACTACATCCTGATGGAGACGGAGTTTGAACAATGGCAGGAAATTGAGCAAAGCATGCCAGGAGGTAGTTGTGGATTTTCTGACATATTCAAACGCAGAGATCCATTTTGAATGTTTAAGAGGCCTAGTGCATCAAAGAATTATCCTATCAAAACAATTAATTAATTCCTTTGTATGTCTCAGATGTATGAACATTATTAAAGGGTGATTAACTCTTTGCCCTATATCACCTGAATGAATCAAAGACTCATTATTACTTCCCTTGCACACCCCTGACCTCCAGGTCTTTGACACCTATTGTTTTTTTCTTCATTTGGCCCTTTTAACATTTTGTGTTATTCTACATATACAGTCGAACACGCTTAAACCGTAATCACTGGGCCCGCGTATATGATTTCGTCTTAGCGCTATTTCGGTTTAGATGTTCCAGTGCAAAATCAAGGGAAGTAACCACCAT
>JAWQUT010000073.1:528362-558717 GCA_033807755.1 Ellobium chinense
GGGGGGGCTGGGGAGGGCCCCAGGGGTAGAGGAAGTTTAAAAGACTGTCCAGATAGCCTAGATGACCTACCTCGACCACCATGATGTAAACATTGTGTTTCTAAGTGGAAACATGCCAGGTACTAGCTGCTGGTTAAGGTCTTTGACACCTATTGTTTTTTTTTTCTTTTCTACAAATACCACTGTGATTTTGGGAAATTCCTTCCATGGAGGTTAAAGTACTTCTTTTGCCCGATCTTTTAACGGGAAGCAAAAGGGGGGTCAACACCCAATATTTTTCACAAATGTCTTTCGAAAAAGATCACCTCGAATTCTAATTTGGTCCCCAATTTTTCATTTGGCTGGTTTTGACCGTGTGCGAATATATAGGCCTACACACTAAATTTTTTTACCTAGAAGGCTCAAATTGTACCTGAAACTTTAAAATTGGATGCTTTATTTAGATCACAGGTCATTTTATACACATTTCTACACTCTGACACTGGCTGGCAGGGCCCCAAAAAAGGGGGATTTTATATATTAGCGGATTAATTGGGTTGTACACTGTGAGTGATTTGCCCCTCTAATAGGTGTCACAAACCTCTAGTGATAAACAAGGTCAGTTAACTCTTTGATGCAGTTGGTCTAATTTATCATACTGTATCTTGTTTTATTTGCAGTGGATGCGTAGGTTGCTTGACCTATATTCTAGTCCATTCATTATTGCAATAGAATGCATACATATCACATTTCTGCACAGTTTGAGAAAGTGGATGGCTGAACTTAGTGGTACTAAATTAGAAACATTAGTGTGTATAGTGCAGTTTTAGGACCTGATTAAGTCAGTAAATTTTGACACTTGAATGACATTAGTAAAGTTAATATGGTTTTACTCTCACTCAGCAACAAACACTTTATCATTACCATTTGAAAGTGATAAATCATCAAAGCTTTATAGAGGATGTTTGATTACTTTGTCATGGAAACAGCAGCTTCTGAAAGAACATTGTGTGAAGTGTTGATTTTAATTACCATATTATTGATACTGAAATATTGTTTTATATAATATCATTGCCATATATATGAGTACTGATGTCATGAACATTAATCCTCAAAATTTTTACACCAGAAACTATAACAAAGAAAACTCCCAATCCATAAAGCGAGCCTGATGTTTGTTTCAGGCGCTGAACTTCAGATCTGAAAGTTAAAGGCAGTGCTGCACAGCACTCATCTTGTTGAACATCACAAGCTGGGTTTGGAAGTGTGTGAAAGGAAGGACTGTTTAGCTTGGCTGATTTTGTTAACTTAGATGTCCAGCATAATTGTGTATCAATTACACACTGACATTGGTGTGACAAATGATAACTAGTCATTTGATCTTTTTTGTTTCATGAATGTGATATTGGTCATGGTTTGACAGGATCACAATCTGGATAATATTTTCAAAGACCCAGTGCTTAGCATGGCTGATTTTTCCAGGTCCATCAGTAGCCTTGTAATTGTGCAGGAATATGTGATCCATTGACAACACGGCCTAACTTACTTCCAACGGGTGATAGAAATATAGGGGTTCTTATATTTATATTATTTAATCATGTTTTATAACACTGTTTCAGTATTTACCAAATAACGTTAATTTTTTGGTTGATGAAATATTTTAGTTTTTAATTGTTCATTTTTGAATCAAAGAGGCATTAAATACTTATCTTGAAAGCTTGGAGAAAAGTTGGGATGGACCTAGTAACCGAGCATACTTATTAAAAGTTACAAGAATCTCAGAGATCATACACCAAAGGCCACAAATGTTTCTAGAAAGGTCTTTTTCTGCAATGGTGTCTTGACAAAGAAGTTTTCTGTTTAAAAGTCCACATAAGAGCTGACCTCTACTTAATTTCCTCTCTTCATTCCATGACTCCAAGCATGTTATCTTTGCAAGATTTCTTGCTCCTTGTTTTTTTGTTTTATCTTTCTTTAAATCTTACTGCCATGAATGTTTATTGTTTTCTAACAATGCCTTAGAAATGTTGCATTTTTTACACAAATCTCCTCTTACTGATGATTTCTTCTTCCTTTCTTACATGGAGTTGCTAACCTGGCAATACACTGAGTGCATCATGGAGTTTCTTCTAACCCTCATGATGCAATGCTAGATAGAATTTATACTACTGTCCGCTCACTTCACTTGAGTGCAATAGAATATATATATGTATCTCCTTGCTGACCTCTGAGTGCAGCGGTAGAAATTTGCACCCCACAGTGTCAGCTGGCCAGCCAGCAGACAACATGTGTAGCGGTCATCTGCAACAGTGGCCACGCTGGCAGCAGGAGGCTGAACCCAAGCAGCCTCTCGGTACCAGAGTTAAAACATTGCCTTTCTTAAGCCAGAATTTCTGGCTCAAGTTACAGTTTCCAACCTTGAGCTGCATTTCCTAGCGTAGAGACAATGCATAATGTGGCAAAACTGCTCCTGAAAAATACAAAGCATTTGACTGCATTCAGTTTCCTTTAATTTGGCATATATATATTTACATTGAGCATACTTTCTTTCTTATGAATTTCAGGAAGGTTGTATATCAATACTTTATTTGTCACTGACAAAGGTTTAGTGAAGGAAGAGTTAAAAGAATTGAAAGTTATTTACTCTTGTTTATGTCTGTCATCTGATGAGAATGCAGTGGTGGGAAACTGATGCACTCTGTCTATAGTGAGGTTGATAAAGCAGGTG
Source organism: Ellobium chinense (assembly GCA_033807755.1). Classification (NCBI taxonomy): domain Eukaryota; kingdom Metazoa; phylum Mollusca; class Gastropoda; order Ellobiida; family Ellobiidae; genus Ellobium; species Ellobium chinense. Next base: position 531,070 of record JAWQUT010000073.1, read on the forward strand.
AAACAGGTAGGATTCTGGTTGAAGTCATTATCAGTATTACACTCACCGTAAGTGCTCAACTATTTATTGATATTAATCTCTGTAAAGACAGGTGCTGTGGTGCTACATACTGTAGTATTAGTATTGTTATGTGATTGCTTCTTGTACCAGTTGCCTAGATATTGTTGAAACAAAGACAAATCATGTATTTGATCAGTGCATGTGTTGTTCATTTTTTGACACAGCTGCCTGTATGTCTGTGTATTTTTGTCATTTTTCCAGTGTTGCAGTTGAAACATGAGTATGGATTGTGAAACTTTCATTGCTTTCATGTTTGGGTCGTGATGTGTTGATGACTGAATACTGAAGCAGATTGTATCATGAAGCATTACTGACTGAAGATGCTAGAAAAACCGTTTTCAGTACTGAGTCACTATTTCACTGAATTAAAATCAAAATATTGAGACATCTGGGAAAATAGCATAGCACTGCACGCCAGACATTAGACAAAGTCTTTGGCAAATGGCAAGATTACCCTTACTGCCTGCACCTAGTACCTGACAATGATAGGATAAACCACAAACTGTAAAATAAGTGGAGAAAGAGCAAAAAATGACCTGGTTGACTATTTGCATGTTATTACTTGTCAGTCTCCTCACATATGGAACAGAAAAACAGCTTTACACAAACCTGATCTGAAAGCATTTTACATGTGTACCACAAGAGGTTTAAGCTTTAGATAGCAACATAAAAGAGACAAATGTGAGAAAAACATAAAAACAGCCAGAACAGTAAAACTAATTTCAGTGAGGGCATGTTAAACTTACACTCACAAGACTGCTCCTTCAGTGTGCATTTCAGTACTGGCTTCTTTGAATGTTGACAGGAAGTTCAGTCAACACAGGAACAAACACATAGAGACAGCAAATCACACAGAATAATTACAATCCACATAACTGCAACTTTCACTTAAATACAACATGTTTGAGATACTCAACATACCAGAATACTGATGTTTCTCTACAAAAAGCTCTGGATAATCATAATTCCATTTAGTCACAACTTTTTTTAACAGATAAATCATTAGAACAAAGAGAGGAAAAGTTAGAATGTCTCAATGAAATCTAATTAGGTGAAATAATACTGCACAAAAGCATAAAAGTCAAGGATACCCGACTTGAATTTTCAAAACCGGTGATCCTTAAAATACAAAGAATTCCCCATTACAAACCATGAATCATATCAACAGCTCATTGTGTAAGGGATGTTACCAACTTTCATAAATGAAGGGAAAATTTACAACTCCTCTGATGAAGAGGACACAAGCAGCCAAATAAATTGTCTTCAAGGTCAGCTACACTTGTCATCATCTTCATCATGATTATGGTCCCTGTCTTCAAGTTTTGGTCAGCTGCGATTGACATCCCTTTACCACCATCATCATCTTCATTAATGAAATGTGGCGACTGCCACCACCACTACCACTATATAAAATACAATGGAGCACATTTAAATCAGTCTGTCTTAGTATGTTAACATGGATAATGAGTTCAGTATTTTTGGTCCCAATGTTGTTTTTTTAAGGGTTCAGTCTGGTTAATCATATTTCTGTTAATAAGTACAGTTTTAGTTGATCTCAAGGTGGATGTTTTATCTGTGCTCCAGTGTACAAAACACATTTGTAAGTTAAATCTTGTATGTCAGATCTCTGCCAATGTATATCTTCTGATTTTGAATAGTATCAGTCCACAAAAATCACCATTCTGTAACAATACATACACTAAAAACAAAATGTCTACATACAGATTTCCATGTCACCCCAAGGCAGGAGAGGAGAGTGGGAGAGGTTGACATGGGAGACTACAACTTTCAAGTCCATCTAGTTTCAACCAGTAGGCCTATATGTTTACAAAATACTATTATATTATGCCCCAATTCCAGCTCATCACTGAGATATCATTCCAAACAACAAGCACATGAGTACTAACCCTAGTCAACCCATTCATACTATCAGAGGCATAAAATGAGCACTGAACTGAAAATAGTGTAAGTCAAATTGAAACAGGTTAGTTTGAAAAGCCGCTTATCATAAAGGTCTTCAAAGCCCCAGCAAGTTTCCTGTGTCCTCATTGTAAGCTCACTCTGCACTTTATGAAAATGAAATGGGGAACTCTGTTCATACAACCATTGATTAACACAATCGGGATAATCACGGAATAGGACCAATCTTGTGGCTAAACCAATGACTAAATGAACTGCATCAATGCAAGAGCGGTCCTGTCCCAAGAGATAGCCACACAATCTTCTACACAAAACTTCTGATAACTCATCGTCCAAAGCCTGATTGAAAGGATTAGTGTTTTATCAGCCAATGGTGCTGTGCCTGTAGATCTAATTTGAATACTGTATCTATGAATGAAACAAAATGTTTCTTCAATCTATTGCCCATTGTTTGCCTGTTTTGGCCTATTGAAATTGTTCAATATGAATTGATGTCTATAAAAGATAAGAAAGTTGAAACTAGGATTTTCTGAATGGTAGACAATGGTGTAAATAGTGTAATTGCCCGTCTCAAGCTGTTGGAAGTTCCGGTAGGTTTTGCTATATCCTCAGAAAATTACCTAACTGCACCCATTAGGCTAGCGAAGTCTGTTAGCGTCACTTCATGAAACATTATCTGTTTTAGGGTTGTTTTTTTTTGGGGGGGACAACTAGTAGTAGGGATGCAACATCTCTCTCTCCACCCCTCCCCCACACCCTTCAACAAGTGCCATTGAAAGAAGTTTCCCCTTCCCTTCACTAAATAGCTCTTCACCAAATGGCTTCATCCGTTTATGGCATTTTAATTTTACAGCACTAATAAAACTGTACATGTAGACTAATGCAACATCGTAAATTTGCATCTGGCATAGCATCGATCACTCGGGTAGAAAAAGGCTTTAGATTTATGTTTTTGCCGTTCCCCATTATGCTGCTTCTGTTGAAGTAGTCACTTCTCTTAATCCAAACTACTATTGATCCGAAACGATTTATTTGATCGGGTCAGAGATCGGTAACAGTCATCTTGCGCTTTCGTCTCAATAGCTGCTCCCTCTGGGAGCTTGACCTTTTTTTTTTTCAATGATCACTCCCGTTTCAAGATGGCAACCACCGGCCAAACTGCGGATCCTGAACTGGCCAATGTAAGAATAGAAATACTGTTTGTTACAACAATTATTACCTATATGAGTGTTTAATTGTCGTGTGAACAAACACTTTCCATGCAAACTGTACACTTTTTTAAAAACAGAAATGCATCATTAGCCCTTTGGAATGCCGCGTGTATATGCATAACCTATTATCGATTGTTTATCGCCATAGGCACTGTAGGCTTTAGGCACTAGACTAGTCGACAATTGCGGTCCCGATCCTGTGGGCGGCCATGTTGATTAACTGGTACAGAAGTAGCTAGCCAGGTTTAGATTCCGAGTACTTGACACTCGGAATGGTAAGAATCAAGTACGAGTTACATAATGAAGTTATGTCAGATTTAGTATGTCATTATCTATCACCAACCTCACTCATTATCCTCACAGCTACCATTACTATTTACTTAAAATTAGAAGTAAAAGAGCAATACAACAATAAATAACACATACCAGCTACACAAAATTATCGCCACCAATGCACCATGACCACCATCTCCTTCAACAATATCAACAGCAAAACATTGCACAGTAGTCTATATGAGTATATCCTGCGAAGAAACAAGAAAACCAGCCTAGAGGTAAACAGCATCAACGGTAATTAAAGTAATTTTTGAAGTCAGATGTTGCTTTCTCTAATGACTCGAGGGATGTCATCGTTTTCTCAAGCAATTGGATATCTTCATCGCTGAGGCAAAACTAGCCTTGTTCAGCCGACAAAGCGTGGTTGTCACGATTTCATGCATCTCAGCCATCCTTTGGAACATGTAAAATGATGAGTTCCATCGCGTTTCCACTTGTTGGATTAGCTTCTTTTTCTCAATATTGTTTTGTGTTTGCGCCTTCTCTCAGTTTGTCACTCATTTTGACGCTGGAATGAAAATGCGTGACAGTAGCTTTAATCTTGTCATGAAAAGCCATGATCTTCTTCTGTGACTTCAAACTGGCTTTGGCCATTAGGTTCAAAGTATGGGCATAGCATTGCAGATGCCTCCAGCAAAGAACTTTACAAACAGCTTTGACCATGTTTGAACCATTGCCTGTGACAACAAGAAATATTTTCTCTTATTCCCCAGTGATCGGCAATGCTTTGTAACTCTGCAGCAATATTTTCTGCAGTGTGGTCAGTAGTAAGAACCGAAGTGTTAAGCACGGCTGATTAAAAAGTTCAAACTCTGAAGTGAGGAAGTGAGCTGTCACTGTTAGGTAGCCAGCTGTTTGTCTTGATGTCCACACACAACAAATGACGTGGCAGAGAGCATGCTATGAAGCTCCAATTTTGCTTGCATGTATAAATCTTGAGATTGTTCTCCTAATGGGGAGTGCATACTTTGGATCAGGACCTTGCACAAATTTACAGAAACCATCATCTTCAACTACAAAAGAATGGTTGCATGTCTTTTACAATCAAATGAAATTAATAAGCAGCTTATCATGCAACTTGCTGCGAGGATGATCGGGATCATATTTTGTTTTAAACATGGATGTCTCGAGGGTGGATTGTGACAAAGTGTACGGAACTGCTTTGCTTGAATGAGGCATCTCTTTATCTTTCAAAATATCTGAGTGTTGATCTGGAAGCTTTGATTTTAGATGTTTGAGCATATTGCTAGTATTACTGCAGTGAGAAAGTCGGATTCCGCAAAAGCTGCAGACCGCTTTCATTGTATCACTAGCATTCTTAGCAAAATAGTTCCATACATCACTAGATCTCATTTTTGACATAATAAAAACTGCCTTACTCTTCAGTCAAACAATCAGATAAAACGTAAAGTCAAAAGTTAAAATGTGAGACTTGAGTCGCAGCCACTCAAAACTGCAGCCAGGATTGCCAGATGAACTCGGCGTGGAGAGCTGAAGATGACTTTATTAGTTCTTTAAGCACTCTTTTCTTCAATGTACACAATATGTTTATAAATTATTGCATTTTTCATTTTAAAACACAATAAAATGTCACGGTTGTTGCATTGCCACTTTCAGTAGGCAAGAATGCGCAACATGCCCCCATGGTCTTGGTAGATTGATCATACAAACCTCTAAATCATTTCTTTTTCCACCATTCTAAATTATTTTGTTGGAAAAATAAATGAAACACCGTCTGCTGTCATAATCCGAGTTGGATTATCCATATAATCCAACTCAGATTATGACTATAAATTTCGGGAGAAACTAGTTGCAAACGGATGATGGCGATCACTGGCTCAAGCCAGTTACTGGCACTAGAGGATACTGACTGTAGCATGCTACTCTCCTTGACAAGTTAAATCACAGCACAGAGCTGGATGTGTAAATCACTGAGCTAGGATTTATTACAAGCATTTTCTTAAATATGATAAATTTCACTTGATGCTTTCTGCTCATTGTGATGATCTACTCTCATCTCATCCTTATACCCATTCTGGCACTTATAGTTATTCTTCTTCTGTTGCCTCTTTTCCAAAATCTAATTTTGCATGAAAGGAGGTTCATGCAGGTGACAAGATCAATAAAAAAAACATTTGTGCTTTATATGAATTCTTCTTTATAATAAATTGTGTGTTCTTTGGCTAATTGTCTACAATGGGTTTAAGTACATTCATGACTGAATAATAATTTTTATCAAAATTATTCTCTGAATATTTTTGCCTTTTAAATGTAGGCCTTTGCAGAGTTGTCAATGAAAAAAATACAAGCGGAGGGGCAGATCCGTCTTTCAAATGCTCAGATTGAAAGCCTGAGTAGGAAGATTCAGCATTCACAACTTGTGGAGCAAGAAATTGGCAGCCTGCCTGAAGATGTGAAAGTTTACAAATCTATAGGAAGAATGTAAGTAAAATGTGTTGTTACTATTTTTACTCACTAGCTCTAGTCTTATAAGAATGGAAAATATGTCGTGGTCATGGTGCATGAAGACTGGTATTCTTAATATTAGACTCTTCAATATGTAGTATTTTCTCCAGTTCATATGAGATAGGGACAACTTCCCCCTGTTGTCATATAGTTGAGTGGAGGATTCCTAACATTTGACTTTTTAATAGGGGGGTTTTAAGATATTTCTCAAATTCTTTTCAGTTTCTATGAAGAAAATAAAGGGGGATCAGGACACATTTAATGAATTTTTCAGGGGATTTTGAAATTTAATTGGCAAATCGCATGAAGGCATGGTCTGCAGAAAATACTGCCAATGAGTTACACTTGAAAATGATACTTGTCTCTATACATATCATTGGTGATTGGACAGGTCTGATAAATTTTTGATGTTGACCATTCATCCAAAGTTACGCAATGCTACTGGTCATTCCTAATTGTAGTAGGACCCACGAAAGCCAATTCCCTAGGACCCATGAAAGCCAGTTCCCCATGAAAGCCAATTCCAGAGTACCTGTCCATGTATTTGACCTTGTGGGTATGAGATGTTAGAGTTTTATGAACACGTTACACTGTAGAGAATTCCACTGGTGCATTATAAGGTGCTGAAGTATTCAGATTTTGATACAAGGTTGAAAGGTTCAGCTTTGATTCCATAAGATCATAAAACAGTTACCCCATTTTACATAATTTTTTTTGCACATTTTATTGGAAGACAGCAGAGCTTCATCTGTCTGATGTAAGTGTCCTGAGTTAGTCTAATATTTCTGCTCAGTTTATTCACAATCAAAAAAGGTTTTGAAATCAGTACATTTTATTCTACCAATGGCTGCAGTGAAACATATTGTATTTAATTCTGCTTTATCATTTTTCTTTCTCCAGGTTTTTGTTACAAACTCAGCCTGAAATCAAAGGAGATCTGCAAAATAAGCAAAAGACTTATGCAGAGAAAATCAAGACTTTAGAGGTTTGTGACAGTATTTCATTTAATGAATCTGAGCAGATGGTTTTATTAAAACAAAGGCATATTTTAGAAATATTTTTATACTATTACTGCCTCACCTTGCATTATCTTATTGCTATAAAGAAATGCTGCGTCATTAATATTCTTATAAAAGATGTATAGTAAACAAATAGTATTCTGATATTAAAAAAACATTTTGCGTTGTCAGAATCTGTGACTGTAAAATGTTTTTATTTATTTTTGTAGTTTTGTTTAAGCTTATGTCTGTATAGAAGACTTACATGGTGATGTGATTTGCATGTTTTTTTTCCCTTATTTCAACACAACTTGATCATAAGGTAGCCTTCAGGGGGTGATAGAGAAACAAGTTTTCAGAAAGTGTCATCGTAAAACTGGTCACTGTTTAGTGTGCCGTCCAGTGTGTTTGCTTCAGCTAAGAAATCTAGATACATTGAATTGATAAACAGTGAGTGATTTGTTTTTTTATGGCCATCGATATGACTATAGTTTTGGTATAGGTTGAGCCAAACTTTATCACCTCTGGTCATGAGGGTTTGGTATAGATTTGAGGGAAAGGGAAAGGAAGTATGGCAGCATTTTGACCGTTTACTTCAGTTGACCACTTGACCAGTTTCAGAGTTCAGCTGCCTCTGGCTGTAGTGAATGACAGTAACAGTAATGAGTTTACTGCTTTCCAAAGCAGCATCCAGTCATCCTTATCCCTTACTGATGCATATTATTACATAGATATGTTACTTATCTTAGTTCAGTACTCATAATAATCAGTCTAAAAGTCATCTCCTTCTTAGTTTTGGATAACTTTTTTATTAGACAAAAGTAATGAAAGTATGTGCATTATTGTGCCTTAGATATATGTGTGAAATGAGGTGGTGAGGTAACAATTGTATTTTGAGATAAAGTTTTCAAAAAGATCACCCATAACAGAAAAAAATACACCAACTAATATTTTGATGCACAGTTTTTCATGTACAGTGTACTCAACTAGAAAGGGGCAGAGTGCAGTAAAGCATAATAGGATTCAGTGCAAGAATAGTGTTTCACCATAAATGAGGAAGAATAAGCAGACTATTATCTGACACTCATATTTATGCAGATTTATCTGGGTTTGCATGGTGTAGTGTTGTGTAATGTATTCATATTATGTTTTTATATATAGACCATGTGTATTTAACATCCTATACCGCATAGCTTACCTTTCACTTCCTTATCACGCAGCAGTTTATATGCTTGTATGTATTATCACGTTACATATTACCTATCAGTTCTTGTTCAGGTAGGGCAATACAAATGTCCTGTTACAGTTCAGAATGTTGGTCTGTTTCAATACTTACACTATCTTGCTGATACCACAAATGTTAGGAATAGATTGGTGGTTATTCCTCATTCTTTGCTAGTAGTGGTCCTTTAAATCTACTAATGTATTTAATAACACAATCAGCAGAAGCACATCCTACTGATAATGCAAGTCACCAACGTAATGAAAGAAGTGGCCTTTATCTCAAATGGAGTGGAAGACCGTGACTGTTTCCTTGTTGTTTTTTTTGTTTGCTTAATTCTCAAGGCTAAGGGTTGAGGAAGGGAAGATCTGGTTAGTTTGTCATGACTGTGACACACTGATGATAGGGTCAATGTCTGCTATTAACATTCTGCAAAACTGAAGGATGTGCATAATAGATGCAGACATGAAAACAGGTCATGTGCAACATTTATTATAAATATACACCTAGCAAAAAATCTTAAGTGACGGACAACAGAAAGCTGCCATGTGCCATCAAAAGAATTAGCAAAGCCATCCTGTAAAAGTAAATGTTAATCTATTGACATGAAAATTGCACATCATGCTTGGAAAAGTATTCACTTATATCTCATTCTTAACAGATTGGAACATGCCAGACTTGTACCTACAAGCCAGAATGGCTGTTGAAAATAGGAGCTTTGTAATAATTTCAGCTCATAAGTTTTACACCTTTAGGTTTCAGTAGTCAGTATTGATTTGCCTTTTTTTTTTTAACCAATACTGACTGACAAGTTATTCAGCCAGCTTCTTTTTTTTTGACTGTCAAATCCACCAATCAGTTTTTCTAAGTGACATTTTTGAAATGCAGATGCCGATATATGTAACCACTTTTTATTCATAATAAAAGTAGTTGCCTTAGTCAAATGGCCGCTAATGCAGGCAGATTGTTTTGGTCGAGATATGAAGAAAATTGTTTCCTTTGGTTCTCAAATAATGTACCTTTGTCACAAGCTTAAGGCTGTTTTGCAACAGATAAAGATTTACTTTTTTTTTTGTTTAATACTAAGAAGAAAAAAACTTTTTAATGCTACAATCAACCATGAAACCCTTAAATAGCCTGACATGTTTCTGATCGACCCATTTGATGGTCTCACCTTATATAATTTTTTTTTTCTGATGTATTATAATGCAGTATTTGAGAGTGAGACAGGGTTGTCATAGTTGTGTCCTGTCAGGTAAGTGGCCACAATGTGGAAATAAACTGTATAAGAAATATGAACAGCTGTCCCAAAAATCTTGTCACGTTAACAGCTGCTCACCAGACCAGGTTTGAATGTGCTGTTAACCTGTAGCAGTAGCTTCTTAATTTCTTTCTATATAATACCACAGTTGGAAGCTATCATCCTATAATTGTATGCAACTAGAAAATGCTAGAATGTCATGTATTACCTGATATCAAAATATAACATGCTTGTAAAAAAAGTATTTTGGGGTGTAGACAGTGTGCAAAAAAGTATTTTGGGGTGTAGACAGTGTGCTTAGACATTTCTGTTTCATTATGGAGGGACAGCAATTCATAGGCATGCCTCAAAACTGTTGGTGACTGTCAAAGTATTGAGTATGGAGTTTTTGGTCTTATTTATGATCCTCCCAAAACAGGTTGCCCTATTCACAGACTCTTAAAAACAACTGAAAGACATGTTTTTTGTCATTAGAACATGTTTCATGCCTACAATAGATAGAAGGGCAGCGGCAGCATAAAGCTTCATCCCGTTGGTGCAAAAGATGGCCAGTTATTCAAAGAGAGAGATACATAACTAGGTCTTGCACCTAAAGGAGAGTTTATCAGGGTCCTTATAGCATAATCATTCAGTTTGTCATGACAAGAAATTTTGCTGCAGGTGCCTGTGCAGGAAGTTATTGGCAAAGAGAAAAGGGTGCTCTTGTGTTGTTTACTAGCTTCTCCGTTCTTCACTTCCTGCTTGAGATAACAAACTGCTGAACCGTGCAGTCAAATCTCACGATTTCCTATTCATGTATTGTTAAATACAGTACACATGTAAATCTCACAGTCTTATCATAGACAAGACCGTGGGAAAAAAATAACTTTATAATGAACTTGGTCTCTCATCCGTCTTGGTGTGGTGATATTTTAGGATCTCCTGTCTTTCTTCACATATAAATTTTTGTGCCTCAGACTGTCCATTTCATTTCCATTTTAGATCTTGATAGAATCCCAGGAAGTGTACCAGCATCTGAAGTACTCGACACATATTGGCTCAAATAGAGAAAGAAAATTTTGTTCCTCCTATGATGCCCTTCACTAAGTCTCAGCTGGTTCCAGAGTCTAGTATTACTGCAGTATGGTTGCCCCTCAGCAACCACTATTTTCCCTTCCTGTGACCCCCTTCTCCCCTCAGTCTCCCAAACTTATATTCCCTTCCCTACATGGCTACAGCTGAAAATCAGCCTTTTTAACATCTTATCAAAGTCACTTTTCAATAATTTGTTTTCTTCACCAATAGGAAAAATAAGGAAATAGGTTTTTTGATATATTCCATAGAGAAATTGTTTTACCATGCCAGACAATGTTTTAGATCCCATTTGTAATGCAAATAAATATAGGAAATTATATATTATTCATATAAATACACATTATTACAAATGAAACCCATGACAAAGTCATCTCTAGTAGCCACAGTGCCATGCCTTGGTTCCCTCAGCTGTTAATCCAGGTATTCATTCATACCTGAGATAGGAGTGAAGTGTCTTTCACAAGGACACCACAGCATAAACTGCCTGGTCCAGAAGTTGAACGCACAACCCCAGATTTGACAGTCTTCAGTTTTATGAGACCTACTCACAAAGCCGTATAGCCACACTCCTTTATATTGTATCACAGAGATAATTGCAGTGGGGTGATTGAGAGAAGTATTTACCTAGTAGAATAGAAATCTAGTAGTTATGGATTGGTGAAACAGCTGGGGCTGAGACAGTGTCGGCCAAATACAAGACTTTTGGAATGCTTCATAGACTCCCACTCAGGCACATATCTTATTGCCTCTCTCCTCCCTCCACCTATTAACCCCCTCCCTCCCCCTCCCATACTTCTGACCCCATCTACCACTGTGCTGCTGATTAAGAGAAGGGTAACATGCTGTAGGATTTCCCCAAACAAACAGGTCACAAACCATATCTATACATCTATATATTTATCTATATCTATATCTCTCTCTCTCTCTCTCTCTCTCTTTCTCTCTCTCTCTCTCTCTCTCTCTCTCTATATATATATATACACATCATTACACATATCTTGTGATAATAGTTTTACTTCCTGGGATTGCACAACCTGTAGTTTCCAGCGTTTCAGTTCCACTTCAGTGGGCAAGGACAGCTGACACTAACAGTTCTGTGGGCAACAATTTCTGAGCTATACTTTTCTCTTTGTCAGAAAAATTTTGAAATATCTCAAGAGGGCTTGTTGAAAATTCACTTCAATGTGAGTTTGTGTCGAAAATGGGATTCAGCACCTCCGTCTCTCTTTCTCTTTCTCCTCCCCCCTCCCCCCCCCCTTNCCCCCTTCTTATTTGAAACGAAAGCGTGGAGAGCCAGTGAAGAGCTCACTGTGGCAGATGAACAGAATTAGTTGCAATAACAACTACAGAAGTAATATATACAGCATATTTTGTTTTATTTGATTAAAAGTTGGACAAGAATATGCTTTATTCTGCCTGCTTTAAATTCTGCAGTGATAGTACAGCCAGAGAGACAAACCCTCCAAATCCTCTTTAAAGGTATGAGTGAAGGAATGTTGACGTTTTGAAGTATATTCTACTTTTTGTGCAAACCCGGAAAATTGCAAAGCCTATAAAATTTCTCTTCCCTTCAGATTTATTTCTCCTCACTGATCTACAACTAACTTGGCAGTCCTCAGTTATGGTTTTCCTTATTTTCCTAATGTAACTCTTGGTTAGACAGTGAATACCAGCCAGTGTTTTTAGCTATATTTATCTCAGGTGATTTTGTTTAGTTTCATCCTGTCTAAACTTAAAATGTGTTTGGATCTTCTGGGAACTTATTAAAATTCTTCCTTCTCGCATTTAGATTAGTTTGTGCTATTCATGTTACATAGTATCCAGATTTATGAGATGTTTATTTTGAGGTTTTACTGGAGCATGACAAGTCTTGGGGGGNNNGGGGGGGGGGCTTATTTCATTTGTATGACTTCTCATGGAGCTGTTTCTAGTTGGTTTTCGTCCTTATCTAAAGAGGTCAGGGATGCTCACTTCCTCAGGGCAACTGACCAGTGTTTGAACTGTGTATGAATTTGGTTTTGCTGATGGCCTTTTGTGCACAGCAGCAGTCTAATCAAATAGTTACCTTAGGGGCCATTTCTGGAACATAATGAATCTTCAGGAAGATTTTATTAAATGCTCAGATTTCTGTGAACTGTACTTTTTTAGTCATTCTTTATGAAGTTGATTAGCTATGATCAGTTTATTTGAGGGATGGCCCTTATTTTTTGCAGTGTTGGGAAAATTCAAAGGAAGAAAAAAACATGGGTTTTTTTTGGTCTAAAAACAAAATGAGATCAGCCTACATGATCAAAATATATTTGAATGCAAAAGAGTTGGCAATTTTTTTAACATTTTAGTTTAAGACTTGACCTCAGGAGTGGAGGTGACCAGTTTTTTCCTTTTAGACCCAAGTCACAGTTTGCCCTTTACATTAATTAGCACAGTGATGGGGAGCTTTGTGGCCAGTTAGTTATGGCGTTGGACTCCAGTGGCCATATGCATAATCGAAGCGTTAATTAATGTATTGCGTTAACTAACATATGGATTCTGCATCCAGCCACAGCTCTAAAAATTATGTGTTCAATTCCCAATCTTTGTCATGTTGAAAGTGCCTTGAGAAAGACTTCCATTCACAGTTTCCTCAGTCCACTCATCATTAAAATGGGTATCTGACTATAGGCAGTGGAAGATATCAGATCGCTTGTGATCAGTGCTTGTAAGTGGCTGTGGTAGTATATGCCTCCCAGGGAGTGGAGAACTTCCTAGAGTGACCAGGCCTGCTGGGATAAATTAAGTGTGAAGTGTATGAGCAGGCAATAGCCTGGATATGAGACCTATAAAGTATATTGTTATTATTTTCTGGCCCTTGGTAACAACATCCTTCTTATCGCTATGTGTTCTGCTCTTGTTTATTCCCCAGGCATCCAAAGAATATCTCCAGAAGAATGTGGAAGAATTCAAGAACAATGTCAGGGAGCTGGTGATGACCAAACAAAATTCCCGTTGACCTCATCTGCATATATGAAAATATTGGTGTGTTACTGGGTTCCTAACAAAATCATGCTCGCATTGTTTTGTGAATGTGTGTGTGATCTGTATGTTGAGTGTCGTGAGATATCATAATTCTGAAATGTAGGAGTGTATATATTGAGTGAAATCAGTCTTGAGTAAGAGCAAATCCCTATTGTGTGATTTTAGTATGCAGTGTGTCTATAACTTTTGTAATGTTGGAATTTGTGAAAATGCAGCATCTGTTACATACTTATCATACTTCATTAGGGGTTCTTGTTGTATGTTTTTTTTTTGTAATTGATTCATAGCAGTTGCAGAAGAGTGATTATTTTGTACTTAAGTATAGTATAGTAGTTTTCCCATTGATCCAGCATATGTAAACATGCACACAGTGTTACATATATTTTGCAGAAATGAAAAAATCTAAATTAGTTACCATGATTGTGCAAGCATAATAAAATCCTCTTGCAGTTTTCAAGGCATTGTCTACCTCAAGTGATAGACTCTTTGTTCCCTGACTTGCTTGCTGACATCTATATATTCTGCCACTGATTGCGTCAGTTGTATAAAATTTGCCATGAGATATATAAAGAGAAATCATACCAAAAGGACAGTGAAGTTCACAACTTACAGAAGTCATCACTCCAACATTTAGCATTTCTAGTAAGACATGCTGTTCATTGTAAGTTTCTCCCAGTACGCTCTGAATGAAAAACCCAGTGTTACGGATGTCATTTCTGTGTGATAGAGGGAAGAAGGTGCTTGGGAAACTTTAGAGCCTGATTTGAAATATTTGGTTTATTGAGAGACAAATGAATGAGGAAGGAAGAAAAATGAAAAGATAGCAGGAGGAAATTCTGAAGTCTCAGTTGTGATTCATGTTAACATGTAGGCCAACGTTTCGTCAGGAGCGGAAGTAAAAATGTCGTGTGGAAGTGCATTGCCTGGAAATTTTACATCAGAAAAACCCTGACGTGGTCTTGAGTACATACAATCATTTTGTAGAGGTAAGAGAAGTATTTTTGCCTTATGGTCTGGTGGTGCAAGTATGTCTAATAGTCAGAGATGTAACCACATGTATTTCCAAGAGAACAAGATTGCAAGTAAAAACGGAACGAACGAAAGAGAGAGTGAAATGTTATTTTTCCATTGCTTTCGTTTCATTTATCCGGATTTATCTGTGTCCGTTATGATTCATGGCCACATAGCCTGTTTGTACAGACTTTTCCTTTCCTTCTACTTCCACACTATTTCAAATATAAGTGTTGCTATCCTGGAATAATATGTCTACTGATGTGCAGTTTGAATGGGCAGATTGAGTGTAAAGTGATACAGCCATACAAAATAGCCTTCAAAATATGTATAAGAAAAGAAATGTAAGAAATTTTAGATTTTGATAGTTTGTTTAAGTTTTGGCAAAATGACCTTGTAATTTTAGACAAGGAAACTATTTTGTGAACAGTGTCTCAATTGTGTTATCTGGTTTGCCATTGGGGATTTCCATTAGTTCTGACCGATAAATACTTTCACCCTTGTGGCAGCATTTTGAAATGAATCACAGTCTACAAGAGAAAGAGTGGTCCAATTGAAATTTTTCGTTCATCATTACAAAGAACTGCAAAATGTCCCTGCCCCTTCAATATAGTAATAAGTGATGTCTGGAGATGATGAAATTAAAAGTCCAGAAGTTTCTTATCAATAAAATCAATAAGTTCACATATGCTCATCTGTTATCTCAATCTCACTGTGACTAAATTCAAAATATTCAGTGCCCTGAGCAAAATTTGTATAGTGCGGATAAACTAGGAATTTCTTGAATCATAGTATGGTATTTCTCTAACTAGGTCCTGTATGAGATTCTTTTTGTCTGGGGACATTGCACAGAGTTTTTTTGGGGTTTTTTTTGGGTCTGCTATAGTATTAGCATGGATTATGTTCCTGGAGGTGCTTAAAGATTAACCACTTGATGTAGGATGAGTCTAACACTCAAAGATGTGGTTTTGATTGGCAAGAAAAATTGCAATGAATGCTGTAAAATGCATGAAATGTTCTTGAAGCCTGTAAAAATAAAACACTGAAAATGTATACTGTATATTGTTGCACATGAATGTCATTGTGAGTATGACATTTTAGCCCCACAAATGCCCTCTCTGCTGAGCACAGTTTTATGGCCTTAGGGTTGGAGGGAGTGTGGCAGTACATTTCACCTAGGAACAAAAGGCCTCTTGGTTATCTTCACTGAGCTGATGACCTTTCATGAATTGGTGCTTTGAGGGAGAGAGCAGTCGATGGATTACCCCAGATATTGTCATGTCAGTTTTTAATCCGCGTATTTCCCCAATTAACACCCACGCTGTCGCGTAGATAGCTGGGAAATGCCGGTGACTAAAGATCCCGATTTGGGACTGTAATCCTCTCATGAACTGCATGTGCATTTGTGCAAATAATTTGCAAACACTCACGTACTCACAAACACACAGGATATGATGTTAATGATGAATAAATGCATGCTGTCACATGTATTCACATGCACACAAAGCATTAACAGCCCCCTTCCCAGCACATCAGCAGTGCATGGGAGATAATGGAGGTGTGTGGGTGGTGGGAGAGGTAATTTGAGTGAAATGATGTACCTACTGCGTGAGAAAAGGAAGGTCCATCCATTATTTTTGACGAAGGCCTGACATAGGGTGGTTATTGCTCAAGATTTTTTATAGGAGGAGGACCTATAGAGAAGAATACAGAGGGTGGAAAAGTTAGAATAACTCTTGTCTTCACATACAAAGATATCATTTATATGTGACTCATTTGTGGCCCATGGAGAAATACTCTGTCATTTTGTTGGGCACATCATGTATTGACACATAATGCCACAATTCATGAAAATGAAGTTTGGAAAAAAGGGGATCGCATTCAACATTTTGTTAGAATGAAGAGACTCAGTCAAAGTAGATCTACGTGTATCTGGAAATTGGCTTTCATCCTTACATTTTTTAGCTTATTCATGAATTCTGATAATGTTATCAGAGATGGCCTAAAACTTGCATAATAAAATTCTGCACTGATACAGTTTACAAATTGCATGCACAGATCTTCTGATTCTAATTTCACAGAATCAGATTTGTGCATTGATAAGTCAACTGGCCACATTATACAAGCTGCAAAGAAAACAGCAGAATAAAAAACAAACATGGAAAAGCAGAGACATAAAATCAAGAGAAAAAAGATAGGGGTTGGTGTTGGGGGGAGGGGAGCAGTTAGTAAGAGAAAAAAAAATGGATAGTAGATCAAGGACTGGTGTAGAGGGACACCAGGTAAAAGTAAATACTGTATTAAGAAATTTGAAGCCTCTGTTAACCCCAATGAGGCTCAGGAGCTCTGGCACAACGGACTGCTTACCCCAGGAGGCCAGGGCTCTGGGTCAAAGTTGGATAAGGGCATGCTGTCATTGAGGAGAAACAAGTTTTTTGCTAAGGTATCTTGCATGTACACGTTCACAAAAAAACACATGTTATTGCAACACTCATTGGGACAATTCTAGCTGGTTCATTTTCAGCACATATTTCGCAATACCTAAACTGATCTACCCAGCAACCTAAGACTTTGGAGAGGTGCGAAATTGTGTTTTTCCTGGCAGGATATTTTAAAATGGGCTTCTGATCATATTATGTACCAAGCCTCTAGTGACTGATCATACACACTAAGTTTAGGTGAGGCCATACAAATGAAACCTCATTTTAGCTCTTGAAACTTAATAAATGGAAACACATGTGCATGTACACTACAGCAAATAAATCCCCCATTTAGGCCTGGGTGAAGAAATACAGTAAAGCATTCTAACATAAAGAATACATTTGCAACAAATGAAGAAAGTAAAGAAAACTTTCATGTGGCCAGAATATTATACTGAATCTATTAGCTCGAGATTACGAAGATTACATTGCTACTGAAAATTTTGGTTGGGGTGCGTTTTGTAACTAACTGCAGGAAATTATTTTAATTTCTTCTCAATGAGATGGGAATTCATATCTTTTGGATGATTGAGATTTATATTTGTTTGATTCTGAAATCTTTCCCTGCCTTAACTTGTAGGTGATAGTGAAACTAATAAAGTTGTTTTTGTTTTATAATTGGGTTTATGAAATGTATTTAAATTATACTTCAATGCATGGAAGGATGTTGTAAGAATGTAGTGAATCATCAACAGTTCAGTTCATCCTTCTGATTAGTTGACCACAGCTATCACCAAGGCTTTAGAATTAGGGAATCCCTTTGGTTGTTTTTTGTTTTTTTTCCTGTTACTTTCTTGTGAGAGTGGGTGCTAAATTCATACCACTTTGGCTTTGGAAAAATTATACTTCTGTGTTCACAGTGATAAACAGCGGCACTGTAGTTGATAATTTTAAACAAAAGAGTAGGATTTTACCATCTTCTGTGGAGTGCAGAAGATACAAGTTACTGCACGCATGATTCATATTCTGAATTTTAACTGCTTGGTAGGTTCGTTCACTTTTTAAATTTCCAAGATTTTTAAAATCTTTGTTGTAGTACGTGGTAGCAGACCCTGTCTTAAACATTTGAGAATAACCCCTAATCTAGTGGCATATGTCAAATATGACTACATGTAGTCAGAACATATTTTAGGCCAAAGCCAATCCCAATTGCGCTAAAAGCAGACATCTACAACTGCAGAGATCATTTTTCCACAAATATAATTAAAGATTAACATTGACACACACAAATTTTTGACCACAGTACCTGCTGTACATATTACTGTAATTAGCATTGTTGCAAAAAAAAAAAAAATTTGTACAGTATATACAAAGTAAAATTGTATAATGACTCGATGGCTGTCCCAGGCCCGCAGCCTATCTTTTCTGGGAACACAGAGTGTAAAACATGTAGGCCCTATTGTAGTTTAAACTGAGCCAGCCTCTAATGTTACGCTATATTGATCATGAGTGTTATCCAGCCATACGAGTATCATGGGGAACTTTTCAATAAATTCACTACTGTCAGTAAATCGAGGGTTGCGGGTTATGGAACATTTCCACACATCGTCTTTTAATTACAAATACCGCTGCATGAAAGAAAGTAAGGCCCCACTTGACTGCCAAAATGCACCAGGTCACTGTCATTGGATCCTGCCAAGGGATTGAAACAGCCCCATGGATCTCTGACCTGATTTTTTTTTGTAAATTATTTATTCAGCTTTCGAATGTTTCATCCATATGATATGCTGCAGTTGGGAAGTTTGGCAAAGTGGTTTCCTCTAATCCTTTGCTTTCTGTTGTGAATTCATAGGGTTGCGCAAATGGGGACAGATGGGCGTCCCCCACCATTTGTTAAGTTGTGGGCGCACTATAATATTATATATATGCGATATTTAAGCAAGCCATGACACACCCGCCTTTCGTTTAGTGATTATTTATGCGTTTTTTAAAAAAAATATTATTTTTATTTTATGGTTTTCGTTACTCAGATTCTTCTTGGTGATTGTCCCTCTCTAACATTTTTCTGTCTTTCTGGCAAGGTCATATTGGGAAATCCCAACACTTTCGCAAAATCCAGCTGGCCTTCTCTTCCCTGTATTTGTTACTCTCGGTCGTTCCGGAAACTACCAATTGATGGGACTTTCACATCGTAAGGGAAGGGTTTTCTTGTATTTATCTTTTCTATAGTTCCCCTACTTATTTATTGCTTCCTTCCCTCTTAAAGTCCAACTGAGTAGACTTCCTTAGCCTAGAGAAAGACAATCCTCTTTTATACCCGTGTCGTTTATTGCTTTCAATCCCCACTCCTTTTCCGAAATTCCGATCACCATATTCCTTAGAATCATACCTCGTATATACGATAGATCTATGCCTGAAAATGAAGCGCAATAATTTTTCCATCTTCTCACCCAGCCCTCCCTCTCTCTCTCTCTCTCTCTCTCTCTTCTTGTCGTTTTGTGCGTTCCTAGTTTCTTTATTATTACTATGCTACTGTTTTTGCAAACTGTCCCACCTGAAAGTCCAGCTGAAAAGATTTCGTAGAGGAAGACAAGCCCCACAACTTTTCTCTTAATTTTCCCCCCTCCGACCTTTTTTTTTTTCTCTAAGGTACCATTTTCCTATAACTCGTACCTGTGTGACTTTGCAAAAAAAAATATACCCTCTGTGTACAAAGTCATAAACAGCTGCATTGCGGCTGATGATTTTAAACACAGCAGTATGATTCCTTCCATTTAGGTAAACTCAAACACTTCTACGAAAGTCTACGAGAATATCTTAACTCCTCTGTGTCCAGCACTATTTCAGTTCACACTACTGACTAAAGATAGAAACCTAACCGACTGGGACGTGCAATATGGCAGTGTGACAGAGTGCTGCAAGTTTCTTGGAAAGTGGGTTTTTATGATAAGCGTGTTTAAAAGTGGTATGCTTCGAAATCAGGTCGACTGAATTTTATGTCTTCTTACACACCCTTTTCTCTTTTGCGGCTGCTATGTGAGTGAAGGAATAGTTCACCAGACTTATCATGAAAATTGCCTTTGTTTATAGATCTTTCTACTGTCTCCCTCTGTTGGAATAAAAGGACATTACTAGTCCGGAAAATCAACGGTTGAGATTTCACTGCGTAAATTCAGTCTCTATTCTCTGTGTCTGTTTTTCTACTTTTACAAAAATGCATTGCTTGTATACACATGCGTCCAAACTGAAAGCTATTTCTGTCAAATCGAAGCGCTCCTCTCCATATTTACTGTAGCTTTATTTTTTTTTTAAGACTACTCTTACTTTCTCCTCTCCCCTCTCTTTCCCCTCTGTCTTTCTTTCTCTCTCTCTCTCTTTCTGTCTGTATGTCTCGCTTTTTCGCTCCCTCCCTTTCTTTCTCTTATTAATATTGCAACTACACCTGAAATCAACCACACAGTAAAAAAATGTTCATTCTATTCACCAACAAAATTTTATTCATAGGCCAAGACATGACCAACAATGATATCAATTACAAAGCAGGTGAAGAAACATTTGTCAGTCAAATAAAACATACACATAGCTCTATGTATACATGTACAGGAAGTTAGATAATTGAAATAATGCATTGCTTCGATACAAAATATTGGTATACATGTACTATTCTCAACAACTGAGAGCTTGCGCCTAAACGATGAGATCTTTTACCACCGTAGGAATTAAATTGATGGTGAATGCACCCTTTAATATGCAGAGTTGTAATTTTTACACATCGTTAATGCGCGAGCTCTCAAATATTTATAGCACCTAGTACAACCTCACGAACTCGAACTCACATTAAATATCTCGCCTATTTGTTATAAAGCTTTGGTCCATTGTTCTGTATTCTATAGAAAATTTACCTTTCCAAGCTCGAATACATCGCGATCTTCAAAGCCGTTCCCTAAAATCCGAGTTCGTGATATTCTACTGATATGTATTTAGAAAGACACTGGTGAAGACAATAGACAACAAATTATTTTACAACTCGGTCAACGATTGGTGAATAACTGTATAACAACCATAAAATAACAAGCACCAGAACTGGCGACATTTATAACAAAACAAAAAAAAAAAGCCTCACAGGTCAGGGTATGGGTATTGTTAACTCTGGCATCAGATTACAACAGTCAATGTGGCACAGCTCTTTGTGGTATACATACACTCTCCTGTGTCTCTCCCTCAAGCCCTTTGTTTCTTTCCCTTAGGCACACACTCACAGTCACACACAGAAACACACCTCCCTCTCTCTCTCTGTTACAATTCCAAGGACACATACACTCAAAAGTGATTTATCTCCACCCCAAAGTGCGACCACCAGTTCTCACATAATTATGAAAGCATGAAGTTTTCAGCAGTTTTATAGTAAAATATAATACTGTAATATATATACAACTAATATTTTTGACCTGCAGATTGATCGTCCTTCTCCATGGTGGTACACAGTTGTTCACGCTAAACACACGTTCATCAATGGCGTAAATGTTGTAGCTTTTACACGACACTGCAGATTACTTTCCCCTCCGATATCAAGTATATCATGACTGTTACAAATAATTGAATTAACAACAATGAAATAGTTCACAGTCTCGTTTTCAGGCTTTGTCTGATCTTCTACTTCACATCTTAACCTCAGCAGGCCAGATAAATTCAACTTTCTTAACTCCCTAGAGTATGCAGCACTGCTGCCGTGTAAGGTCTGTGACTGTATGAGGCATTATAACCAACATCAAAATAAGTTTCAATAAATAAGAATGCAAAGTACCTGAGATTTATGAATAATGTACATACATAAATATAATGTAACAACCTCACATGTTTATGAAGAAACATATAGACCCGTTTATAATCATTTGTTGCATGGTTAAAGTACTGTCTATGAAAAAATTATAATGCAATGAATAAAATCTAAGAACAGCTTTTCGAAAAGGGTGAAAGAAAGACTGAAAGTAAGAGTTCAAACTAAATGCGTGCTGTCCTATGTGTGACATGTCATACTCATACAGCACTCAAGCTTCTTTCTTTCTTTCTTTCTTTCTTTCTTTCTTTCTTTCTTTCTTTCTTTATGTCAGCTATAAAAATTCAAGCTATCAAAACACTCTGAAGAGACTAGTCCAGGCATACTATGAAAAGCGAATTGGCAATTATTTTGTTGTTGTGTGTGTGTTTTTTTCCTTCGTTTTTTTTTTTTTTGGGNTTTTTTTTTTTTTTGCAAATAAAACAAACATGTTATGAATTCCTTTGGTACAACTGAGAGCATATAAGAGTGGTTTCTTGTAGCATGGGTCTTCCTATCGTAAATCGTGACAACAAAAATTAATGTCGCTATGGGACAATTAAAAACTTCCCCTCAAAGGTGACTGTATAACATGAAATGTAAGTTAGCACCCGGTATAGTGAACCCGGATTGTTCGAAACGGTACAGAAATCCTACAAGGAGAAAGATATTAAAAGTGACAGTCACTAATGTCCTGAGGACATGGTTGAGTCATAACCGGAAGTCTCCGTGTCGTCAGACATGTCTTCATCGTCTGAAATCTCGAAGTCTGAGAAGTCGCTGAGCCTCATGTCATCGGCTGTTGTACGTGCATACCGACATAGGATGTCGACGATGTTCGCATAATTTCTTCCATAGGCGAGCTGAACAGGCGTCCTGCCCTCGTAGTTACTGCTGTTCACGATAATGTCACTTCTGTCCAGAAGCACTTCGACCAGCTCTACGTCGTCAGCTTCCGCGGCCAGGTGCAAAACGGTCCTTCCACTTTTGGCATCGCGCGCATTGACGTTGGCTCCTGCAGCCAGCAAAATCTGGACAATGTCAATGTGTCCCGAACGTGCGGCCACATGCAGACAACTTTCACCATCGCCGTTCTTGATGCTCAGATCTTGAGGTACTCTCTGGAAGGGAATCCGTTCTCTGTTACGTAATGTCTCACTGTAGGTCACAGGGGTCAAAAGATGCCTTACGATCTCCTCGTAACCCATCCGGCAAGCTATGTGCAGGGGCGTGTCACCCTGTTTGTCCTGGGCGGTAACTGAGGCCCCGGCGCATATCAGACGACGCACGATCTGCGCCTGGCGTGTGAGCACTGCAAGATGCAGAGGTGTTTGTCGGAGGAGGTTGCAGAAGCTCAGCCAGTCGTACTCAGGCACGCAATCGATAAGGAAAAGCGAAAAAGGAATGTTTCCGTGTATGATGGAAAGATTTAAGTGGTTGTCGCCATCTTTGTCTCCTTCATACAATTTGACCATTTGTTCCGCAGTTGGGCACAGTTTGCGAGATCTCACGCATGTTTCTGTATCAGTATGTGTACTGCCATCCACTTCGTCTTCATTGCATTCATTGTCACTGCACTTGTCATAACCTGCATCGAGTCTGACACGTTCACACTCACGCAAAGAATTATAAGGTATACTGTTGTATACACCAGAATCCTCAGCACGTGTGCAACAGCTGTCGATTTTGAGATTGTGGAGAGCATTTTCAACTTCGTCCATGTCCTCCATCTCGTGTGTTTCCTCCGTGACTTCTGGCAAACTACTGAGATTCAAACTGGGGAGGAACCCGTCCTGAGAGATGAGTCCCATAGAACCCAAGCCTGAGTCACACTGTTCTTCTACTGTCATCATTTTGGACTTCTTGAGAGCGGCGTGGTGCTCTTCCGTACCAATGCTTGGCATGTTTTCAAATTGAAGAGAATCGTCTGTTCTACACTGAAATTAAATAATAATAATAATAATAATAATAATACAGTAATAATAATACAAATTTTAAAAAAGAATAATACTAATTACCGCAACATAGACGTAAATAATATACTTATAATACATTAATTACGGAAGACGAAACATCTAGCCTAGACGCCTACACTGTGTCACGTGCTTTCTTTTAAGTTTCATTAGCTGCTTTGGGACAGTATTTCTTCAAAGGAGAGTATAGCATGAGGTTTGGCAGAAGGGCACTTATGACCATATTTAATGAGGTATTTTCAGACGGGTCAGTTACATACACCATGTGATTTAGGGATTGCTAGGATATTTTGATAAAAGACGAATAATCATACATGAGCAGAGCATGTAAACAAATCAACGTGTGAGCAAGATTTCCTAGGTCACGTGATGGAGCTGAAAATACCTAATTGCGAGAACAAAAAGTCTGACATCCATCGCAGCCAGAAGAATAACAACAGCAGCATCGGCCGTAACAAACGTTGCATGCGCCACAATGTGAGAGTCTCAATCTCTTTAACAAAACAAAACGGAACTAAACAAAAAGGGCCTAAGCGACAGGCTAGTTTAGATTCAGATTCAGAGCTATAAATTTGAATAATTCTGAAGCAAATTTTCAGGAAGAATTATAAAATTGATTTGGTCGCTTCAAACATACATGACATAATTTTAAAAACAAATAAGAGGACACAAATAAATAGCCCAATTACTTGTATGCGGACTGGATATTCACTGAGAAGAAAAGTTAATGATGCAAGTTATCTTAAAACAAAAAAAAACAAAAAAAGGAGATTTTAGTTCTAAAATTTTCTGTTGCAAATAATAATACTATTTTTGTGGAAATTTCATATTTATCAACTGTTTCGTAAAACCTTAATTTTAGGAAGCCGTAGATTTGATCGAATGAACAAATTTAAGCTAATATCCATAGGAAATCCATAGGAAAATATTATACAATACATGCAGTGGAAACAAAGATATTTTGCCAAGATAAATGCTTTATGTAGGGCCTATGTCGTCTGTGTGTAAACCGTGAACTTCCGATTTCAGACGATTTTTCGGAAGGCCACTCCTAATCCAAATTTATAAAAAAAAAACCAACCCAGCTAATAATAATAAAACTAAAGCAGAAAACGTAAATATGATCTATAAATAGATCTCACGCGCTTTTGTTTTAATGTGGAAGAGGTAATTTTATTTCTAACATCAGGTCACAGGAATAATAAAAATGAAACATACATTTTGGCCGGAAATTTTAAAATATTGATATTGTAATCAGTTTTTTTCTTTTAAAAATGGGAGGAGGAACTCCCGTTCTGACAAGTTTTCATGAAATTTTAATGTTCAGCAGTCGAGTGATGCTAAATAAACAAACGCTGCAGCTGTCAATCTCAAAATATCGGGGCCTTTAAGCGTCTTCTTTTCATACTTTCATTCATATTTTGAGGATTCTGATGAAATTATAATTTTCTTAATGACATCCGTAATAAATAAATAAATAAATAAATAAATAAATAAATAAATCACTTTTTAGAATATTGTTGAACACCTAATACTAATAGATTGTATACAATTATTTTTCAGCACTTTTCCTTCGACTCTGCTAGCTTTTCCGTGCTGCAAATAAATTGGTTTGAATAAAGAATCCCATTGACTAATCAACATAATTAGTTCGTAATTATAAGCTGACCATTTCCACAGTATATATATGCAACATAGAAACGATTAGTGTTAAATTGTAATGACCATTTTATATCAAGAAACAAACAAACAATAAAACTAGATCTAGTCTATCAGTTTCACACTCCCCTCAAGTAATGTGGTCATAGAACTCTGCAAGCAATTCAATTATATTTTACTATGTATTGTACTTACCTATGATTGGGATCAGAAGGAATAAAACTACTCGAATCAGAAACGTATTCCTCTGTTAAATGTTCTGTTGAAGACTTTTCGCTAAAAAAGACCGCCGAGAAACTGCAGCAGTACGGATACGGCTTTGCCTTATATATGACCCTGCCTGGATAAAAACATTTGTGGGGAAATCCCGGGCCAAGATATGTAATATAGAATATCGGTCACGTCTAGGGTTTTCCCCGGCATGACTAATGACGGGCCTTGTTAGTTATACGCACTTTCGATATTCGAGTGGTTGGGGTAAACAGTATGCCAAAGTCATAGTGGAATTCCCATTCCTATCTGGCAATAACGGGCATCAGATATGTTTAAAGGACATTGCTTTTAAATGTAGTGTGCCAAAGCGCATATTTAAGCACAAAATATATTTGTATAGCTTACAGTAATAAGTAATGCTTACATTCGCTATAAGTTATGTAAAGCAACGCAATGCTGTGAAATTCACAGGGTCTGCCCAGATGTTATAAGTCTGCATTCTCATAATCTGATATGGGTATTGCCCCACAAGAGGAAATGAATGGTTTTTGCCCACCAAACAGTCACAGATTCCTTTTCTCGAAAAATCCCACCTCAGAATATTTTCAGATCGCACTAAATGGTGCACCATTATAATTGTGTATTTACCCCTTCACTGCGAATAAATTGCCGAGTATGTAAACCGCTAAACGCGGTGTTAAAAAAGGAAATTGTGGACTAATTTGATCAGAATAATTGATCTAAATCTGATTGAATTTATCACAGGCAAACTTAGGATGTCCGTTAAAAAGAAAACCGGACTGAGTTCATTTGCGCAGGGTCACTGCGTTTGCTTCGCGGAAAGATCTATAAATAACATGTTGACCCCCCGTCACCTGATGGAGATTTCCCCAGGCCGCTAGAGAAATCTTGGGTATACCGGTCGCAACTGCATACGGAGCTGTCACAATATTTTACCTGTAATTTTTATGCTGGGTGTTTTCTCGATAATTTTCTTTATTTTGAGAGAAGATGAAAAATCCTTGCGAATTGCTGAGAGAAACCACGTTTGTAAAGTTTGTTATTTTGCTTTGTGGTCGGCGCGCGGGAAAGGAGTGATAATGCTTACAGTCAGGAGGTGAAGGGTTATGGGTGTAACGCAAAATAGTGAAAAGGATGGAAAGGAAATGCAAAAGGCTGTGTGCAAACTGATTGATGGTTGTTGTAAGGCCTATGTCATTTTATTTGTCGGAATCTGCACGGTTGGGGAAGTCAAGATGGGTAGGAATCTTTGCCACTCATTGCCCGTGTGAAAAGACTTTGCCCCCCTCTCTCCCCCAACCACCCAAAATTCAACCTTTCTCACTCTCAGATCGAGTGCCCTCCTTTCAAAACAATCGCGATGCCTCTTTCGCTTCCCACCCCACCCCAACCCCCTTTCCAAATGAAGTGGCACTTAATGCAGTGAAGCCAATGACTTGATGATTGATCATTGATTTTAGCGCGACTTGTTTGTTCTGCTTCTCTCTCCTTCCTTCCATCCAACTTTCTCTCTCTCTCTTTCTCTCTCTCTCTCTCTCTCATTACTCTTTCTTTCTCTCCATCGATTCACGCACAAGTACAAACGTTGACCGGACTCTCAAATTTCCCAGTATTCTACTTCTCATAGTCAGCACTTTCCTCACGACTGGTCATTTATTTCCCGTTGGAATATGACATCTCTAAGTTCTCTCTTGTCCTCTCCTAGGAGGTGGACATTATTATTTCCTTCTCTGTACGACGATCTTGGTCTTTTATCGGTCCGATATCGGTCTAAATTGGCGGTCTCATTTTAGCCCCCCATATCGGGCTATTCGTAATGTAGACTGGAAGTGAAAAATCTGCAAATATTCCAGCAGGAAATAAATGGTCAGACTGAGAAAACTGATGGAAACTGTGGGAAGTTGAAAGTCCGGTGCTTTGTACTTGTGCAAGGGTCGATCCGAAAGGAAGGAAGAAAGGTTTAGGGAGGAGG
>JAWQUT010000073.1:602142-625245 GCA_033807755.1 Ellobium chinense
ACTCACCAAAAAATTCCGGCCTGAGTAAGCATACTTCTCAGTTCACAAGGAAAAACCAGCCTTCACCCCATTAAATGGGTCTTTGAAGTGAAACAAACAGATGACTACAAAAGAACAAAAAAATCTGACCTGAGATTCACCCGAAACAATGAGGAAAGTATACGCACAATCATCTGCAGTGTTTACAATAATACAATTAAATTAATTAACCATTTTTCGCATTCCGTGGGTGTGACTAAAATGTGTCCTATTGTATCCTACCAAGGGTTTTTTTTAGTGCCCACATCTGAGTTTGACAGCCAAAGGCCTTTGTCAGACAGAATGACGATATCTATATTTAATTCTGTCCACATTTTTGGCATCAAGCACTGGCTGGTGTTACAAATGCGTCATTTGGGGCGTGAACATTTTACGATCCAGTTTCTAAACTGGGCACAGTTCATTCATTCATTTAGTTTGTAGTGAACGTACACACAACACGCTTATGACTCTGAGTCACCTGATTTTATACATGTAAACAGATTTTTGTACTTTAGGATACATCGCGACCAGGGTCGCTAACATCTACCTCTACCCCCCCCNCCCCACACACCCCCAAAACTCCTCCGCAAAACCATTCCTTAAAGGCCCTGCCTTTTCCACCGCCCAGAAATAATAATGTCGTATGTCCTTCAGTTATTACTGGGTTTACCACAGTATTAACCCGGGCGGGCGATTTCTTCTCTTCATTTTTTCCCCCTATATTCTGAAGGATCTCCTCTTCTCTTGAGTTGGGTTTGGGGGGGGGGGGGAANGGGGGGGAAACTCTGGCCTTCGCGGTCTTCCGCAATGCAGGATACTACTTGCTAGGATGTTGGTCGTGGCAGTTAGCGATCTGTCTGTCTGTCTGTCTTCATTTGATTTAGCTAACTAGAAGTTTAACATTCTCACCTCCCCCTCTTTTTTTCCCCAGTGATTGTCCTTAGCAACCCCCAAAAAAAATGCTAGCTATTTTTTTTTTCGCCTTTGTTCACTGGACACAAACGTGCCAGAGGCCCATCCCATGTCTGTCCTTACAATAACAATAAAAAAAACTCGCGCCGGATTATGGACATAATAATATGTACATGAGGTTCACCACTCTTCCAGTCTTGATACTCAGGAATGATCTAAAATGCTAGCTCTTTAAACAATTGGATATGCACACTGAAACATCATGACCTCGGTATCTGGGGGAATTGGTCCTTAGTATTTTCGAGTTATCAGTAAAACGGGTTAATCACAATGTCATAACTACTACGACTACCGAACATCCCAGCAAAACTATTGCTTGAGACCCCCTCCCCCAACAAACCTCACGTTTCTTCTCGTCTTCTTCGTTTCTCTTTGTTCTGCTTTTCTCTTCCTTTCTTTGGAGTTCTCTTGACCCCAGCACTCCTCCCCTCACCTCACCGCAATGAAAGGGCTGCAGGAGTGCTAGCCACGGCCTTGAATCCTAAATAAGAAATCAAAATATGCCCATTACAAGCCGGGATATTCAAGGAAGAAAGGAACATGTAAGAACGGGCATGAGATAAATAAATAAATAAATAAATAAAGAAAGAAAGAAAGAAAGAAAGAAAGAAAGAAAGAAAGAAAGAAAGAAAGAACACAAACGAGTATGGCCGGTTGGGGGATCATTAAGACTGGATCAAGACGGCCCATCCCCGGTGGCCAACCCTGGATCTATGAGATCCTTGTTTGCATAGTTGTAAAAAATCCCAGGAGTAGGCCTCAGATGATATACCGGGAAATTAATTCTATAGTCGGTGATGATCACAAAACCTGGCAACCCCGAAAATAAGTGCTTGAGGCCATCCATTGCATATATTATTTTATTATAAACCATGCAATACTACTTCTCTATGAAAAAAAAAACAAAACAGGGTAAACAAAATCTGTTTAACAATTTGGAATTATACGAGCTGACCTCAATGATCTGCTGGTACCATAGTTTGTAAGGAGGTCGGAAATATATCTGGTGCAGGCTGTGCTTTGCACCGGTGGAAATCTGATCATTAATATCATTATGTTCGTACTTTGATAAGAAGCCAATGCAATTATCTAAATAAAGGCGTTACTTGAGAGAAGTTAGGTGCCTTAAAAATGAGTTTTGCGGCGTAATTTTGAATAAGTTTAGACTTTTGACAGACTTTGTTCTGAAAGATTGCACAAAATAGATTTACAGTACTCTAGTCGTGATGAACTAATAATTATTGTATATAAACAGAACCAGTAACACGATTCTTTGTTCTTTCACTGTTTTTCGATCAGGTATGATCCAATACAGATGATACGGCGAAGATGTTTATTAATACACGGTTCGGCACACTGAAGAAATATGATTTTCAGTGCTCAAATTTTGTCACAACTGTGCTCCTAAATACCTCAAAAACTTTACAAACATAATGTGTCCCAGCAAAGCACACTTTTCTTTATACGGATACACAGTATCGACGTTTTGCATCTTAACCAACAAAAGTATTCCTATCTTTGCATCGTTCTTCGTAGTCAGTCAGTTGTATGCTATGAATTTCTTGACAGGCTCAGCACAGTTTATTGTGTGCTGATATGGGGTCTGTCTCACAGCACTTCAGGGCCTCTTCAATGTCTTTCAAATATTTGTGCTGGCGGTTATAGTATGCAAAAATGTAAATGTGTGTAAATGTAAGAATATTTGAATGACTAAATGAGAGAGAGAGAGAGAGAGAGAGANTGTGTGTGTGTGTGTGTGTGTGTGTGTGTGTGTGTGAGAGAGAGAGAGAGAGAGAGAGAGAGAGAGAGAGAAAGACACAGACAGACAGACAGACAGACAGACAGACAGACAGACAGACAGACAGACAGAAAGCGAGACAGAAAGGGAGACAAGGCGAGAAAGGTGGAATGGAGGAAGGGGGATAGGAAGAATGCATGCGTGAAGACAGAGTGAAGTGAACGAATAGGCGAAAGAGAGTTGAGGGCAATTTAATTCCCTGTTGTTTTGATTTCTATATTATTACATTTATCTCACGATCTCGATTTTCAAGTGGGTTCCCTAGAATTCGTGAGGTTCCACGGTAGGTGCTTCTTCTTAATGTTTTTGGTGGTGTCATACATCACTTTAAAAAACTTTGATTTAATGGGAAACTGTGTCCATTTTACTGTAGTTTGCCAGGCACTTTTTAGCCCTGGGGTGAAACTGCCAGGTCAGAGTTGTGCTCAAGCGAACGAGGAGGAGTCTGGCGTTGACCAGTGAAAAATGTAAGGTGTTTTTACACGTGGCAGCCAAGCTCAAAATTTCATTGGGCTTGTTGGGGTTGACTCAGTCTTAAAATCTGAATCACACATTGAGTTAAATCTGATATGGGTCTGGGTGAAAGCTAAATCTTTGGGTTCAGAGGGCAGCTCAAAATGCTAATGTAGCCCACAGAGACGAAGAGACTCCAATTTCATTGCAGGCTTGTAACCATAACTTTTAACCCCATGTGACATTTGAATTACTTCCCCTAACCTTGTGGACGGCCATGCAGGTGGCGTCAAGAAAGAAAGGTGACATTGTATAGTTATTTTATTATTCCTTTATTAGTGATAAGCATAATATATAATCTCTGTAGTTAACATGAGCGGTAGGAAGCAGATGGATACTGTCTTACCTATTCAATGCAAGCATACATGACGCATTTTTACATCAAGGCTAATGTAGTTGTTTTGAATACTCCATGTACCACATGTACACTTACATCAAAAACACCAACACTTCTGATTAAATCTTATGCACACCTACATCAACAATGCCAGCAACACTGTGGTCATACATACAGCTGCTAAACAAGCAATATTTTGATAAAAAATACACCAACAACACAAGAAACATTTTGAACAAATCATTTATCAAGAACATTCACAAAACTTGGGTCAAACCTTACATACAGCAGGTACAATCACCAATATTTTGATAAAAGTACATAAACATCAAAAACACAAGACACACTTCGATTAAACATAACAACACAAATAAGAGCAACATTTTGATAAAATAATACACCAAATATACCAGCAATAATCTGTCAACCCATATCAAGAACACCGGCAATGTTCTGATCAGCCTATATCAAAAACACCGGCAACATTCTGGTCAATCTAGATCAAGAACACCAGCAACATTTTGATCAACCTATATCAAGAACACCAGCAACATTCTGGTCAACCTATATCAAATACACCAGTAACATTCTGGTCAACCTATATCAAGAACACCAGCAACAATCTGATCATGCTATATCAAAAACACCAGCAACAATCTGATTAACCTATATCAAAAACACCAGCAACATTCTGGTCAACCTATAAAAAACACCAACAACATTCTGATCAAGCAATAATCTCAAAAAACACCAGTGACTTATTGATTAAACTATAAAGAGCACCTGCAACTTTCTGATCAAACCACATTTCAAGAACACAAGCAACATTCTGATCAAACCAACAACACCAGCAATATACTGATAAAATCATTTCATAGTTTAAATACACACCATGGCAAGCATCATCCTTATTGGGCAATTCCACAGATACAGGCATCAATAATCCTACCCAGACAATCTTGGCAATGTGAAGAAACACTCAGAGGTTCAACAGGGCATATAGTGCCTCAACAGTCCCCCATTTTTAAAGACATTTTAGGTGATCTGTGCAAATTTGAATATGATTTCTCTCTAAAACTGAAGCTGCCAAAGACTGTTTCTAATGTCTGAATAAACTGATACAGTGGATTTTATATAAGTACAGGTAAATGCGTTGTTCACAATATGACTGAAGAGATGCAAAGCATCCTTTCTTGCATTAAAATATGAATATAAGATGCAATGCCTAATGTGGCTAAGCATGATATATTTTTTCACCAGCAACCACAAGCCTTTCTTAATTGCACTGCCAGAAGACAGCAATATGCATGCATTGCATACCTAATTTTTATCAGATTTTGGAAAATCCTACTAGAAGGAAAATAAGTTTAGAACATCAGGTGGTTCTTTTTTTCGGNGGGGGGGGGGGGAGGAATCTCTCAATCTTGATTCACAATCAATCATAATTCCATAATTGCTTAATCTCTGGTTCAGCCTTTCTTCAAGACTGCCTGGGCTATGAATTTTTGACTTCCAACACCACAGCCCCAGTGAATCTGCCAGACAAACATAGCTGGTATTGCATGCCTCTCAAGCATCAGCTCCACTGTACACAATAATAACTTAGTCCATGTCTTTACATATGATAATATGGCAAGGAGTTGGAAGCATTTCACTGCCTAAGTGTCAGTTTCAGGGAAAACTGACTTTGGAAATGTTTACTGGAAAAACAAAAAAAAATGAATTAATCCAGGGGGATCTCTAAACATATATATATGAAAGTAATATACTGTATATATTATATATATACAAACTGAAAATATATTGCTCGAAAGAAGACAAGTCTTGATCAGACTGCAGATAAAATACTGAGAACTGATAAGAACTTTTGAATGATGAGGTAATAAACATTCCGGCCTAAATGATGATATATGAAGCTGTCTCTTAAACAACAGTCTCCTTCATTGATAGATATATATATACAGAATCAGTATTTATATACTTACAGCTGTCATATAAACATTTACCTATATGTTTGTTCATATAAACATTTACCTATATGTTTGTATATATGTCTGTAGCCAGTTAAAATGAGGATCATTTTCCATAAACCAAGGGCCAAGATATCATGCTCTGAGGGTTAATGGGGCCATCAAGTATCAATTTTTGTTTGCTGCAGAAATCAAGAATAAAATCATTTCTTTAACAAAGACCTTATGGGCAGATGGTTAGTTGTTGTGGATAATGCTGAACTTTTGTGAGGCATATTAGATAAATTATATAGTATAAAATTGTTCTTCAATCGCAATTTCTTATGATTTTTTTCATTGCAAGAGCAACCCCCAACCACTTCAGACAACTATATAGAGCCAGAATAAAGGTAGGTGACATTTATTTTTAAACCTAATGAAAGTACACACATTATAACCTTCCATGTCATACCAGTAACTTGATTTAGCCAAAAAATGACTTACGCCTCATTTTGACTGACTGCAAGACACATTGCTGCCTAGAGGTAACACTGTCATTAAGTCCTCAGTCATTTATGGCCTTATGACAGTATTATTTCTGGGCGGCAATACATTCTGTCTCCAATTATCATATAAACACTTACTTTACACCAAACCCAACTCCCCTATCCTGCTATTTTTCCAGGCCCCAACTCCAACAACAACAGCAAAATTAGCCAGCCCATTCTAGCCTTAAATTTGTTTCCTGGTTGTCTTGCATCTTAACCTACATTCTCCTCTTGACATATTATTTGGCCCTCCAAGTGAGCATCTATCTAAAACTAAGAACTATTGTGAGTTTGAATTTTAAGTTACTGTAATACTTAAATGTAGTACTTACAAGAGTTTACTTCCTCTTCACAGTTATGGATTGCCCACTTCCTAATCTAACGCTTTTGAGATGATTAAATCTGCAATATTCACTGTAGTATCATGGGAAAAGGCAAGTAATGTTCTTTAAGGATATTAGCCTGATGCACAATGGTCCTCATTTATGACGTACATTGATATACAATACCTGTATCATAACATATACACTTTACACAGAACCACAACAGGATTTAGGATCTTTCATAAAATATTCAGTCAGCAGAAGGATGTATAAACCACCTCATGCTCTTAACTTTTCAAGAAAATGTAAATATTTTTGCTCTTGCTGCATTGTTGATTAAATTAAGCAGAGAAAAATGTCAAACAATAACCTAATATATGGTTCCTGCTTAACCCTGTAAGTGTGAGTGTCATATTTTTTTGTATATTGATGGCAAACCCAGGAAATGCTAGTGTCTAATTCATTTCCATGATGATAGCAATCCAGGAAGGGAGCACTATTGTCAAACTTGTAAGCAGCCTTGTAGGCAGGGAAGTGGCATCTCCAACATGCAGTGATAAGATAGCCAATACTGGGTTACGTTACGAGGGCACTGTTTGGACCACAGGTGCCTATCACTTTTTGAGTAAAATACCCTCTTTCCGCAGCAATTTGGTAACACTCAGAACTAACTGGCACAACTTCTAAATTCCATGACAAGTTTATGCTTAGTAGAATCATTACAAAATAAAGATCACTTTGGTACACCTGGACATGAATGTTGCAGATCTGTGGGTTATAATAAGACTGATCTGCATGTAAATGAGAGACCTGGTTCTTGGAAACAGTTGACAGAATTAAAACTGATACAGAACAACCACCAGTGTCCTCCATCAAGGATTGCCTAGGGAGGAGGAGGAGGGATGAAAGTTTATTTAAGAAGAGCATAATACTGTCACAATGGTGGCAAATGTAATACAATAATAATAGAGTAACTACAAGGACACTATCCATACTGTGATGACACATTAACTGTGATGTTCGTTTCACAGCAAGTAACTCAAACAAGGAAGTCAGAAAGGGATTTTATCAGCGTGTTAAATCTGTGTTTTATGTCACTGTCATTATAGATAATAGCATCTCACCATCAATAGAGATAATAGCTTCTCACCATCATTATAGATAAATCTTTTTTCAAACTTAATGGTATCGGTATACAATGTCCCATAAGTGGGTTTGTTCACAGATGGTACAGAAAAGCAAAGGAAAAATGAAGTTATGGAAACAATTTCAAGATGAACCTAATGTGAGATTCTACATGTTATCATCTTTGGTAAGTAAAGATTTGCACCTGAGTTCGTGAATGGGCATCTGCATATAAATAAAATTAGATCGAGAACCAGCTCAAAGATCCATGAAGAAAAAGAGTAACAGATCTGTCCAACTGAGGTACTATTAAAATTATGATGGTAAACTTTACTGAAGATGAGGTTTATTTGGGACATATGTAGAACATTTTACAAATCTCTCTCAAAGCCACTCCTAAGAACATGCTATTAATATATATAACACAAACCGCTTGACAGAACTGGATGAATGTAAAGCAAAGTGGAGATGTAAATCATGAAGTACTACCATCACCCATATTATATTGCAAGAGGTCCCCCAACTGTACAAATGTTAATCCCAGAATTAATAGTTTTCAAACAGCATTGTGATAAAAGTGATGCCACAGAATTCTGTGGGGATGTTGTATGTAGTTTCTTCTGTGAACTGTGTTTTAAAAAACTTTCAGATATCTGGTATAAATCTACAGACAACTTATTTACTAAGCTAAATTTTGTAACAAGATTACCTTTTAGACTGGTAAGCCACTGCCTTTAATGAACCACGTATCAATTCAAAATCCATCAAGAAGATGAAAGTGTTTAAAGATGAAAACATCAAGATCCCAAAGAATCAAACCAGGTAAGACAACTATTTCAAATAACAGTATAAATAATTTAAAATGACTAGCCCAATCCTGTGGGTAAAGAAAATATAGGTTCCTGGTATCAGATACAGATCTTCTGTAGTTCATGTGTATCATACTCAAGTTTAATTATGATCACATTCAGTCACCGTATAGAGAAGGCATTCCTGTGTAGCTTTCAATTCTTTGGATTTTTCTATACAACAATGTACACATATATCGCACACAAATATTCTCAGAGGTATTTAGATAAGTCAGATAAATCATTTATGAAAGAGTCGGTCAGTCAAGCAAAATATTCAGTCAAAGAGAGAGTTCTGAAAGGGTCACAGCCTTTGAAATGAAAGCATAGTAAGAAATGGGAGAGAAATTCTAAAAATGCCCCAAAAATATTTGGAATTCACCTCAGAATCCACCGGAAGGGTACCATATTATATTGTTCCCATGGATATGTTAGGAGATTAGCTGGTTTGGTAATGGCATTCAATGATGAATACATCATCTCTTCACTCCTAATTGCCCTCAATATTCATGCATATTTTAATGCAGCTTTGTCTGTCTACTTCTTTCTTTCTTTCTCTCCTTCCTTCCTTTACTCTCACACTTTCTTTTTAATTGTTTAAAAGTTGCAATCATCCAATATATCACACAGCCTATTTTGAATATGGAGCTGTGACTGAATTTCAACTTGCCCCTCCCTAATTATATCACTGATTGTTTCTGAATGACTAATTTTTGCCAGCCCCGCTTCCATCTAAATCATGATGAGATACCCAAGAAACAACTTATTTTAAGACCTTTATCAGCAGGTCTTTATGCCTGCACAGGAACCTCTAAAAGGAAAACTAATCTCCTGAACTATCTGTTCATTAAACCCATCAATCTCATGTTCACATACCTGAAGATAAATATATGATTTAATACAATACAATTCAACAGACAATAACAACAATACGATATGGCACAACTGCATTAAAACTGTGAGTAACACTACGCTGACCACTCATCTAGTCACTGTGCTGACATTAGGGGGCCATCTCATTTGGTTAAGTATATGGGGAATAGCTACAAAAGATACTTTTGCATCAAAAAACAAAAACAGATCGGTCTACATCCCTAAACTCTATTTTTTTGTGAAAAGGACTGTGCAGCTCATTTCTTGAGACATGTAATGACAGGGTGTGGCCCCCCCCCNCCCCAATATACTGATGCCATAAATAGCTCTCCACTAACATAAATAAAAGGAGGTGGGCAGGATAGGCAAGTCCTGCATGCCCTGATAAAATGTGTCCATTTCAGCAGTTCTGCGTGTTATTTCTCAGACTTTTACATGACATACTGGCTGAGCATTTGCATGGTGATCATATTATTTCTTCAAATATTATGCCTCATATAAACTGCATTATTATCATTATCATTTATTATTATTATTGTTTCTTAAAAAAATTATGCCAAAATTTCAAACCCGCTACTAGACTAGTGGGAAGTAATTTATGGTGGGCAGTATAGATCATGACAGGTCCAATTCAGCTATGATAAAAATGTTTTCCATCAACTATGTGAGCACTGTGATCCATTCACCAGCAGAAATAATCAAGACGATCTGCAGCAACTGGAAATGTCAAAAGCATCAACCGCTGTTGAAAGAGCCTATGCTCATCTGCCCATATCAATGTGTACTTAGTTGCTTTTGCTATGAGGTTATATGAGCATCGACCAGAAAAAGAGGTGCCGTGGACAAGTAAAGCCCCACATGGAAGCTGGACAAATAATGCTGACACCAAGATTGCAAATCATGATTATCATATTATGAAAACTCAAAATCAAATACATTTTCCCTGCACACAAAAGAGATAGACACTGAAACTATGAATGTTCCGATGGATTCTGGTTGCTACATGAACCTACATTCCAATTCAAAGTTTCTGTGCTGCATAGATAGAAAGTGAGGTTTTTATTCTTCCCCTCCTCCCCCCCCCCTTCATTTAAAAACATCCTTAGACACACTTATATGAATATTTTTATTACAACAATGGTGATATTAAAGAAACAACTGCATATACAGTTTGACCCAGAAAATATTGGCAAAATATTATTGGTCATAGAAATTGTAACAAAGATCTGACAGTTTTCTATAGAAAATGCATACATACGGATGCATCAAGTAACTGTGATGCAACAATAAAAAGCTTCATGGTGCTGACAACAAATTGCAATTACAGTGCAGTTTGCTTAAAGTCGACAGCATAGATGTGAAAAATGTTCACTTCTAACATTAACCATAATTTAGGGGACACAACTTCTACATCACAATATATTAATTAGTTATAAAACCTTGTGGAGCCTCTCTTCTTTTAAAAAAAGGGATGGGGGTGGGGAGCAGCGTGCTAAAGCTACGATAAAATATAAAAGTTGTATCTCAAATGTTAATTATCTTGAAGATTCTTCAATGTAATCCTTCAACCATTACATAGTTTTTGAACGACAATTTGCCACAAACATAATTAAAAAAACCGACTACTACATCACTGCTTTTATTTAATCCGGCTTAACTTGCTGTGTTTTTATTGTCAAATAAAACAACTGAGTTTCTAAGTCAAGATCTATTGTGCAACTTGCCACTGTGTCAGGTAACCATGTGATGTTTACTCAGTTAATTTATGCTGTGGCTGATAATTTCCCTAATTTGCACAGTTACCAATCACTTTCAAATAATGGTAGCAAGTCTTAACAGGGAACTTGCTGAAACTGAATGGGTTGTGCGCCTGTCTTTTCCTAAACCCCAAATGTGCCAGACTCTAGGAGAATAAAATCTATAAAACCATTATGCTCATTTCACATTTGCCTAGGTCATTTTTGATGATCTGAGTTGTTTATATTACTATGATCTTCCATTTATCCTCTTTCTCCTATTAAAACAAAGTAGATATTTGATTCATCCTCATACCTGAATTTTACAAGGTAAACCACATCTGCCTCATTGTTTTTGCTTTAAGCAACAGGTGGAGAATGCAAAAATTTCTCTTAACCTCAAAAACTGACATAGATAAATATGGAATGCGCATAATGAAATTGTTATTGATGGCCGTGGTCCATTTGACCAGACCAACATGTACTGACTTTTTTGGTGAGTCAATACTTTTAATAATCTCGATACAGCACTTCTTGTAATCTCAATACACTCAAACACATGTATTACAAAAACACTTGATAGGGAACTAGCGATTAGCTTGAATCTGAAAACTTGGCTTGTTACTAAGCATTCAAAATCTCTTATGACCAAATTTTTCAGATTGGACTAGAATTCCTCTCTCACTTCTAATAAACTTGCTAAAATGAAAATGATCTTCACTCCTGACTTACAAAAACTCTAGGCCAAACAAAGGCTTATTATTATTATTATTATTATTATTACACCATCGCAGTGTAACCTTATCAACACATGATCTTGGGTTTCCTTAACATATACTTCATGCACTTTAAAGTGAGTGACCTTTACTTTTCCTTATTATAGTATACTTAATATAAAATGATTTCGTATGTTCCGTGAAATTGAGTTTAAGCATGTTCAAATGTATATAAATTATCTGAAATTTGTAAATCTGTGAATGTAAGGAATGCAATAAGCTACATTTGGAACAACACTGACTTTGTAAGTCTCTAAAATATGCTAATTACGAAATTCAAGGTACCTAATAACTAATTTTGTGTTAAGTACATTATCCATTATTAAAAAAAAAGAAATGGCATGTGAAACGTGTTCTGCCCACTCTGTCTAGTCAGTCTAGTTGATAGTATGGCACTGAAGTTTGGGTATCACAAAGGATCACACAGCAGTTGATTAGATCTATAAATGAAGCCTTTGTCTGGTCTTAATTGAATAAGTCAAGGCCGAAGGCAGCTTGTATGAGGCTTGATTTACCTGTAATGGACAGACAGACTCGTTGCCAGTCTTGACTTGACACTCTGCAAAAACTGGGATGGAAGGGCTTTAGAAATGCTTTGTAGTAGTTGCGTTTTTCTGATTAAAACTTGTCACATTTCATAACAAGCATAATGGGGTATATCAGAAAATGTTGTGACTTGTAAAACGTTTTAAAAACTCGCAAAGTTTCTAAATTATGTGTTTTTGTATCAGCCATGTTTGAGGGTAATGATTCAAGAGTTTATTCAGATATTCTTTCTCATTTCAAAATCAAAATGTGATATACGATTATACATGCACCTCTTACCGAAGGGCTCAGAGTAAAATAACTGCTTCATTCTGAAGCACTTATAGTATAACAATTACTTCAGGCTTATCTAATATCTAAAACATACTGTTTAATATGGCAAAGTTACAGAGTAAGGCATAAAAAAAGGCATAAAAAGTCCTTGGCGGAAACCATCCTCCATCCCTACCATGCAAAAGTACCTCAAGCATGACATTCATAGTTGTAATGTACTACTGCATTTGAACACAAAAAAAAACCCAGCATGTAAGTCTGTAAGGGTACAGTCAACAAGTAATGTGGGTAATTTGTAGGATATATTTTAGTATATACAGTTATATACATGTAAACAATATGTCAAAAAATGTTCAAATTGAAAAGAAATTCATAGGATTTACGTGTGAAAATACCTCTTAACAAAACCTCTCTAAGCAAATCTAGTGCTATTCCCAAGCATCTTCTGATTCCTGAAGTAATCACTGACTTAAATCAATTATTTGGATGTTTGTTATAAACAGCTCTCACATGTCCTAGAAGTAATGTTCCCGTTTCTGTAATTTGAATGTATATGTTGTATTTCCTTTTTTAACGAATTATTCTAAAATACAAGCTCTTAAACCCTTGGTAATTTGTTGACACTGGCCATTGAAAAGTATGAAGTAGCAAAGGAGCTAACAAAACAATAAAGTTTAGAAGGCCCAGTGACTTTGGTAGTGAGCATTTTATCATTTATACCACAATACAGCAACCATAGACAGGGAAAATTCTACTGCAGAGAGAAAAACATCAGAAGATCTTCAGAGAGAGAATCCTCTATCACACAGCATTAGTGGATCAGATAATTGCATATCCAGTCAAATATAAATGAAATGACTAAGACAACAAACAGAATACATGAACTAAGATCCAGCTGACGTCATCTAACAATGGGAACCTCGCCACCAATGTACTTCATGTCTGATTTCAAGTCAGGTGATCTGGAGCTCCAAGGGCTAGTTATACACTTGTTTAGTGAAGGACATGATTTGTTGGTACCCACAATGCACATATCCCTCACCATCCAGAATAGACCAGTTAGTGAATCGACCCACTGATCTAGTTCACCTCCAGTTTTCTTGCTGTTTGTAAACGCTTCCTGGCGAAGTTTTGGGCTGTCTATAAGCCTCAAATTGGGCATGAATTCTGAGAAATCAGTGGAGGTATATAATCCAATGGGCCCTTGATGAGATCGCAGCACCTCCGAGACTGATATTGGTTTATTGCTGTAGAACGTCAATGGTGTGACCAGGAACTGAGTCTCAGCTACCAGTTTTAAGTCTATCATGATATTAGCTTTCCAGATACCCGGCCTCAAAGGCTTTTTGATGGTTGGTTTTTGATTTCCCACATGATGAGTACTGGGGATGTGAACATCATAACTCGCTGCAATTTCATTGGTTGGATCCACCCAAGCAATGGATACAGTCATATCCCCATCACTGGGACCCCATTCATGGGTGAGAGAAATATCATCATAAGGCCCCATTAGGTTTCCATAGTTGCGGAAAATAAGCTCTTTCACATCAAAATCAGTTCCAACCTGTGAAAAGAGATAAATACAAATCTATCTCAATAACATTATAACTGAGATCTTGACTGTCATCAGAGATAGGACGAAACTCGTGTAGAAAGTGAAACAACAAAAGGTCATCAGAGAGAACAGCCCTTCTGCACAAAAGTCAGTGTTTTGGCCCTTTATATTTCCTGCATTTGAAAGAGACCAGGCCACAACTAAGTCATGATCCTATTTAGTCCTCTGTTGTTACTTGGAGGGAACTGCGGGGTTTGAACCTGCAGTCTTTGCTATTCTGCTTTGCCAGATGCCATTGTTTACCACTAACCACAGTGAAAGCTGCAACTCTGATGTAACTATCTTCAACTACCATCATCATTATGAAGTCTTGCTCTCTATGATATTGGAACGAAGATTAAGATGGGCAAAATTTTACGTGTGAGACTGCATAATTTAAAAAAAAATATCTTGCAATATCTCTTTCAGTTAGCACTTGTACCCTCAGTGTCTTGCTTGTACTGAAAATGAGTATGAGTAAATATTTTTGATGCCATCACTTTTATGCCATGTCAAAAGGGACAAAACTTTAAATAAGTTAGAAGGATTATATCCCTTTACTAAGCTTTTCCTCTATCTGAAGGAAATAATCACATGTACTATGATAAAGACAGATGAATTCAATATTCTTTCTTCCAAAAATTTCCTTAAACTTTCCTGAAAGTCATTAAACATTCTCTAAGAGATTGATTTCTGCTCTAAACTAACCCACTAATTGTGCTGATCAAAGAAATGTATTGAAAGTGCAATGAGACATTAACACTGATTCATTTTCTTAGTCATTCATTGTCTAATTTACACAGGATATTTGCCCCCAAAAAATTAAAAAATTAAAAGCCAAGATCAATGGTGAGAACAATGTCAAATATTGTTTTCTGCATTCTGGAATCTATGAAATTCCAAGACGTGTACAGTTTGTCATGCCCTGCATAAACCAGGGACCAAAAACCAGAACTACAAATATACTGACCTCTAAGGACTGAAGCCGTCCTGCACCTCCTTTAGGATCTATCACAGAGTAATAACGCTTTGGCTCTACATAAACCTCCAGAGTCACATCCTTGCTGGAGTCCTTGACCTGAGCAGAGAAGAGCACCAACAGGCCATGGAAGTGATCTGCCTGGTTGTACACATTTGCCTCCAGCAGCTTGAAGGGCTTCAGGTCACAGGTTGGATCAGACTAAGAATGAACAAAAAAAGAAAACTTTTCACAGCATTGTTCCTTAAAACCCTGCTTATATATCTACCATCTGAACCAAGCTCTTGAACCCCTGTGCAATGTTCTGGATTTAAGCATTGATGGCAATATCCTGAGATTCCCTAACCTAGTGTTGTTCATAACATTGAACCACAAACTTACTGGGAGAGACCTGGGATATTGCCAATATGGGTGGAAGGACATACCTGTATGTCATACAAAGAGCTTAAGGGTATACTGTAAGAGATATGTATGCAGAATTTCTATATAAGGACAAAACAACCTGGATGATCGGATTTGCAAGCTCTGAGGAAAGGGACTGAACTAAGCTGTGGTTGAGTTAATAAGGTTTCATTGCACATGGCTAGATATTTGGACATGAGGGATCATGTCTTGAATCAAGACAGGTCACATTCAGTGCTCTGAAAAACTGCATTTACAACTTGAAGAGAGAAGAACAGTATGACATTCTTAGGTTTTGTTATTGGCATAGTGCATAAACTATTACATCTACACAGAATGATACACACCCATCTGATAAAAAAAACAACGTCTTTGGCCCTGAAATGAATCAGTCCAGTGCAATGAGAAATTTGGAAAGACATGCAAAGGCATTATAATCGGGATTATTAAAGACCTGTTTATTATATTATTTTAAAAAAATTTGTCAAGATTTTACTACAAAATGTTAAAAGCTTTTTTTTCCTCGTGTGATTTTCATCACGTGTATCACTGTTGTCCCCAGCATCATCATCTTACCAGTGCAACATAATCACTTTGTCCGTTCATATTATACTGATCATCATTATATGATTTGTTATGGTTGTATTCAATGTCATGAAAAATGTATTGTATTTGTATATTATGCTTAACAGACAAATAAAGTTGAGTTAAAAAACAAAAAAAACAAATCCATAACAACTGCAACCTGCTCTATGAAATGGTCAGTCAACACTACCCTCATGTGTCACAGTCTCCTGGACATTAAAAATTTGATACCTGTTTCTCACTGCTCACACAATAATTGTGCACAGAACAAGCAGATTGAGCCTGGCATATGTGCTAATCACTGTACCTACCAGGACCAGCTGATCCACAGTGTGGCGAATGATGGAACTGTAGATGGTCAAGGCTGCATCCTTCACTGTGGTGGCTTTATCCAAATGATGGTAGGTGTTCTGCCAGAAGCTGGATAAGCCCGGAAGTCCTGAGGAAGGCAGGGAAGATAAATGAAATAAAGAGAAAAAATCCACTTTTGTAATATACAGTGGAAGCTGGTTAAACAAAAACCTTATGGATTGGAAAAATCATTTTGGATTAACAATATTTTGGATTAGAAATGGTGTCGTTTCAACAACAGCACTGTGCAGAAACAAAGAAACAACTGAAAGTGTTCATGTCATGTGAATTTTAATGTTGCTACATCAGCGAGGCTGCATCAGTGCACCTGGTTAATAGCGAAACCAAATAT
Source organism: Ellobium chinense (assembly GCA_033807755.1). Classification (NCBI taxonomy): domain Eukaryota; kingdom Metazoa; phylum Mollusca; class Gastropoda; order Ellobiida; family Ellobiidae; genus Ellobium; species Ellobium chinense. Next base: position 619,044 of record JAWQUT010000073.1, read on the forward strand.
GCACATTTAAAAATAGCCAGAATGTGTATCAACATAACTTGATGCCATATATAAAATTTAGAAGTATGCTTAGAACTATGCTGTTGAATGAACTTGAAGTCCCATTCGTTTCCAATCACCATTTCACCTTGCCATTTCACATTCCCTCACACCACAAAGTTATCTGCAGATGTAAGGCTAAAATACTTGGCAACTATCTAAACTGCTGTTATCAATATTTGTAGTTTCCACACAGAGACCGCCATACCCTTGTATAAGTAACCATGAAGAGAAATGTCCACAGAATTGATGACCTCTTGGTCCACGATGGCTTCAAACTTGCGAGCAAAGAACATGGGCTTCTTATCAAAGTGCTGCAACAGAGATGGTAAATATCTAATATACCTGACAAAAATTATATGATGAAGGCTGCATGAAACTGGTGGTACTGAGAGAGATCTTTTATGCTATCACACCACGTGCAAAAATATAATTAGAGCCAAAGATTCATACTATATAGCTTTCATTTTAACTCATCATGGAGCAAATTGTAAGTGCTAGTATTATCTAACAAAGAATTAACTCTTTCCCTCCCAAGAAAAATCTACTGCACAGCTTTCTCAATCTCACTTGAAAAAGGAGATAACTCCACAAAAATTACCACAAATTTCTGCTACAAATTTCATTCAGTATCAATTTTTGTATACAAAACAGAAACAGTTGCATTAGTTTCTTGATTATTGTTGCCTACAAAAATCTGGTATGAAATCAACATGCTAGGTAAAGGAACTTTCAAATTCTGATGCGTCAAGGAGTATAAGTAAGCAAAAGCAGCATGATGTATTTGGGTGTATCAGAACAGAATGAATTAAACTGTCTTCACAAAATACAAACAACTTTGTGGACATAAAGCAGTGGAACTGTAATATAAAGATACCTTTTATTAGAATCTCATATATCTAAAAAATCTACACACTGGTTGCATTTTCATTGTTGTGATCCAAATTCTTTCTCTTTGAATTAAAGTTTACTCATACACTTGATATCTAGGAGTAGAGCTTGTGTTGTATGCTCAAAGTATAAAGAAGCTCTTGTTTTTCTTCGTAACATTTTTCAATTCACTGTGCAACAAATAATGAAACTCACTAGCAGCCGTTCCATGTCACTGATCTTGATGTCATTGGGTGAGCAGCCACACCAGTCCACAATGTGTTTGTACTGACACTTGCAGCCCTGCTTCCGGCGCCAGTTGGTCAGGTGAAGATTGTTGTCTACAGACTCAGCACAGTACTGGCTGTTCTGGAGCACCATGTGAAAGAAAGACTGTGGAGGAGAAAGCATAGTAAACTTGTAAAATCTAGAGAGCACTGTGAAAGACCATATTCCTAAACTAAACTGGGATTCTTGGTTTCAGCTTCCATTCATGGAACTAACTTGATAAGAATCGAAGAGGATAGTTCTTCATCACAACCTTTCTCACACACAAAAAAATATAGTTCAAAAACAAAGCAGATGCCATGAAGACCCTTTGTTTTTCAAATAATGACAAAAGAAATGAATCACATTAACACCAACAAGGAACAAGAAAAGAGATCAACAGACAGCAAAGAGAAGTTTTACATATGTACGGGTGCCACTTGAGAAGTTTGGAAAAATCAGAAATTCCTTACATTAGCCATTACAGCAAATTAATGTGTAAGAATCCTTCACAAGGGTTATTTGCTGATACTACCATCTCAGACAACACAAGAAAGATAACTAACCTCTACGGGCAAAAGAGAATACTTGTAGAACTGTTTGAGCCCTGTGACCAGTTCATCCGTGGAGTAAACAGCATAATGGGCAAACTCCCACCACAGGCCAATCCAGTCACTGCCTCCGTCAAAGATGATACCAGCTGGCAACGGACGTTTGGCTACACGCCACAAGTGGTTCTCACACTCATGAAACGTCTGATCCATGCCTTGCTTTTTAATGAATCTGAGAAAACAACATGGGCAAACAAACATGTGTTAACAAGGCAACTTAACAAATGGAAGACATTGCTACTTAATCATGAGAGGGAGACTGGAAATTGCCAAATGTCAGAAATATGTTTGGGTAATGGTAACACAGTAATGACAATAAACATAACCGACAAGATTAACAGCCTGTTCCATGAATGGGATTGCCATGGCTGGGCTGTGCATTTTGCCATGTGGCATACTGAGGTATCTTACAAAAAAGCCATGAACAAACAATAACAACATTCTAGAAACATTGAAATGAACTGGAAAGTCTGAATGACATTAAAAAGGTTGACCAAAGCAGGTAAACAAATCATTCAAGACAACAACTACATAAAAACATAAATATTTCTAGACTCTGATACTGGCTGGCAAGGCCCCAAAAAAGAGGAATTTTATGTAATAACTGATTAATTGGGTTATACAAAATGAGTGATTTGGCCTTCTAATAGGTGCCTGAAACCTTAAGGTTTTTGACACCTATTAGAGGGGCAAATCACTCATTGTGTACAACCCAATTAATCCGCTAATACATAAAATCCCTCTTTCTTGGGGCCCTGTCAGCCATTGTCAGAGTCTAGAAATGTGTAAAATGACCTGTGATCTAACTAAAGCATCCAATTTTAAAGTACAATTTCAGCTTTCTAGATAAAAAATAAAATGTGTAGGCCTGTGTATTTGCATGTAGTCAAGACCAGCCAAATGAAAAATTGGGGACCAAATCAGGATTCGAGATGACCTTTTTCGAAAGACATTTGTGAAAAATTTTGGGCTTTGACCCCCGTTTTTCTTCCTGTTAAAAGATCGGGCAAAAGAAGTACTTTAACCTCCATGGAAGAATTTTACCCAAATCACAGTGGTATATTTAGAATAACGCAAAATGTTAATAGGGCCAAAAGAAGAAAAAACAATAGGTGTCAAAGACCTTAAGGTTTGTGACACCTATTAGAATGGCAAATCATTCATAGTGTACAACCCAATTAATCCGCTAATCTATAAAACCCCCCTTTTTAGGGGCCCTGCCAGCCAGTGTTAGGGTGTAGAAATGTGTAAAATGATCTGTGATCTAAAGAAAGCATCCAATTTTAAAGTTTCAGGTACAATTTGAGCCTTCTAGATAAAAAAATAAAATGTGTAGACCTATGTATTCGCACGCGGTCAAAANATTTTATTTTTTTATCTAGAAGGCTCAAATTGTACCTGAAACTTTAAAATTGAATGCTTTTTTTAGATCACAGGTCATTTTACACATTTCTACACCCTAACACTGGCTGGCANAAATCACAGTGGTATATTTAGAATAACACAAAATGTTAATAGGGCCAAAAGAGGAAAATACGATAGGTGTCAAAGACCTTAAAGCAATAAAGGGAAATAACCTGAAATAAACTAAAAAAAAAACCAGCCTCATAAATACTTCACATCAGCCATATAGTTTCCTCATAAGTTCTTATTACCTTGGCACATTTTTCCCAAATGACCTGAGAAAGTTGAAACCTTTGTAAGCAGTGAGATAGTCAACCAGCTGTGAAATAGGCCTGTGAAAAGAGATAATATCTGGATATCATGCATACGCACCAGGTAGAGAGAAATTCCCACTGACCTGGGAAAACTGCTATGCACACATTACTTGTTCTGATCAGGGATATCCTAGAAAATCCTGGATGCTCATCATGTAGAACTTTGAATTATTTGAAGTTTTGGAAGTTTTGGGAAAAGGCTGCATAACTCATCCACCCATTCACCCACCATACTGATCAATGTGCACTTAAACATTAGGCAACTCACTTAATATATAATCAAAGAGTTAAGTAACAATTACTTTCCTCTTTCATAATTCCAAACTCATTCATGGAAAGAAAGAATACACTTCAGGCATTCCTCTCTCATCTCCAAAACCCCAGGAAGTCCAAAAAACTTTGTTCATATTTAGAAAACACAGATCAACACACCAGGAGGACAGTAAACAATGCCAAAATAAAAACCACTGGATGACTAATTCTCTCCTGGCTTACTTGATTGGATAATCACTCTCACTAAGGTTGATGTAGTAATCCCACTTCCATTCGGGTCTGTCATCAAAGAGTTCTCGGAGGAAGCTGAGATGGGCCTGCAACAGGCTTGCCCCACCCCAGATGGTGGAAAATCTCTGCTTGGTTAGAAACACATTGGGCAGGCGCTTCTCCAAAGGCTGTAACTCCCGGTATAGATATTCTTGTCTCTGTGGATTAAATGGCACAGAATGAAGGAGCCATAAACTACAGCTAAAATTGCTTATTAAAAAATAATGTGAAATAAATGCCATTCCAGAAACATCTTGCTAGTCCCAAAATAACTGGGATAAGAACGGTCTGTAGGGAACTGCAAACTGCAACAAAATGAATGAGATTTATATTTATGTAATGTGTCCAGGCAATGCCTGCTCACACAACTTCACATTATTATTACTCTAGCAGGCCTAGTCATTAAAAAAACTTTCTCAATTTCCTGGGGAGCATTTAGTGCAGCTGCTGTTATACAGATCCTGAACACTACATTTTAAAAATATCTTTCATTGCATGCAGCCAGATGTCTACTTTACAAATGGATGGACTGAGGAAAATGTGAATAAACTACTTTCAACAGGCATTTCAGATTGGAGTTCCTAGTGAATTCCTGTCCGGAGGTTCCCACCCGTTCAGCCCCCGGAGTTCATCTGTGCCGCTTTGTAGCTCTCGGGTCCCCCCCGTGTTCTTTGGTGGGATGACTTGGCGAACTCGGTGGGTGTGGAATTAACCACTAGGTAGTCTCGGTATAACTGGCATTTCGGGTGGTTTTAAATAGAACCCATGACCTTCTAATCTTGAGTATAATGTGGTAACCATAACCATATTGCTCCAGAATATACTTGTTCTATAACTTTTTGAATATCCAGTAAGTAGTAAGTATTTTAAAGTGAAAATGACCATCCCAACTCTCGTTCATAGTTTGTACCACTAGTTAGTAACACTCATTCATTAACATACACGGTCGACACATACTGACAACCATATGAACCAGTGGAAAGTGATGGATGATGTGAAATATTTCTGCTTTGTTCTTTAAACTCCAGCACTTTGGATTCCAACTTCCTGATCAATTTTAGTGATTATCCGTGAAAATCCCAAAGCATACATTATAAGAATGCAGTAACATTTGCACACTCAGACCTCATGTGTTTATAACAGTAATTATAAAAATACATTTAGATAGCGCTCATTCCTGTACAAGCTCTGAGTGCTCACTGCATTGACAAACCTACAAAGTAATTCATTCTCTCAACAATCTCCCTTTTATTCTTTTCTCTCTTTTCTCTTTCTTCTTCTCTTTTGCAGACACCCAAACACATTCATTTATTACACATTCATAAACATCCCACCGACAGATTTCTCAGTTGACAGTACAAACTAAGCCTTAAACAAACACATGTACACATAAGGAGAATAAGTTTCAGTTCAAAGGGGAGAATGCTTGTTATAAAGCTCTGATCTGGAAATCTTTATTTTTCTTAAAAAATCTGACATAAGAATTTGAACAAATCACAAGCAACTGGGTTATTATCAAATGAATTGGTGAAGTTTGACTGCAGCTGCATTTTACTGATGACTTGACAATGGAGTAAATCTGACTGTTGCTACCTTGTCCACATGAATGTAGTAGTAATGGTCAGGACTGTAGATGACTCGCAGCAACCTGGCCACCTGGCGAATAGCTCGGCCATTCAGGGTCAGAACAAATACTACTTTCACTCTTGTTGCGTCATGCAGAGGTGGGTGCTCCAGTGGGGCATTCTGGCGGATCACAGCTGAAACAAGAACAGAAACGTGAAATGAAATAAATATCATTATTGGCTATTAACCCTCAAAGACCCACTGTGCCTTATGTGGCACATGAGTTTGGTGTTTCCAAAACAAATGATATGTAGACTTCAACTTGAAGAACCAGAGTACAATGGCACATATATTACAAATAACAATAAATAGTCTATACAGATAGTATAAAAAATTATGTCGAAAATATCTAAACCATGTATTTACTCAAAACATCTAAAAGAACCGGCTGTGTTACTGTAGTAACACTACTACTCTTATGACTTAGAGGGTTAAGCTGCACTTCTCTTGGTTATGAACACCCCTGTAATGAACCAGGTAGAAATTATACTAATCTGTCTCAACAATAGATCCCCTTCCTCCCCCACT
>JAWQUT010000073.1:635443-649191 GCA_033807755.1 Ellobium chinense
GGTACCTTACAACAGGTAGTCGCCGATACCGATACCAATATGATTCGGTTTAGTTTATTCGGCATCGATACCTGCCCAGCACTACTCGTCGACCACTCTTAACTCGCACTCAGATTTAAATCTCTCTTGTGCGCACTTTCTTTTTCTCCCTCTTCATGACACAAGCTGAACCAGGATGGCTGTCATTTTCTTAGAGGAAAAGTACTACGAAAACATATTGATAACTATTCTATGTCTGCCATTCTGTCAGAATAAACTGGTATGCAGAGATTCTTACATAACGAAGGTCTAGAATGATGTCTTCCTAGTTCAACCATAATTATAAGGGCAAGCCTGATATGTAATACACAAATTTTCCTAATCGTGTCTCAGTCGTGCACTCAAAACCCGACGCTTGACACTTTCATAATCAAATAAGCTGCATCCCACATATCGTCTTACTTCATATACCACACCCATGGGAAAAGTTGTCTGGCGCAGTGTAAATGTATCGTTATGATTGTAACAATTTCACTGAGAATCACAGGCGGAAGGAAAACGTTAGAGCTGCTACACAAGACATTCTCAAAGTCACTGCACATTACAATATCATCTTACTCAATTTATTGCTTCAACTACTACAAACAAATAATGACGACAGCGACAGCAACAATAACAAAACAACGACAACAACAGCAATCAATAATAATATTACAGCGACACAGCCCAACCACAACAACAGCAATATCAACGACAATGATACTACCAATAACAACGATGATATCAAACAACTCCGGTATACCACCTGCATTAGCAGTGACAACAGTGACCACCCTTTCTATCTTACTTCACATGACCCGGCCTCTTTACTCTACCCTCCTCTCCCAGGTTCCAAATGTCCAAACTGTCGTTCCAAGACTGGACGAATATCAGTCAGATCAATCTTTCTCTAAAGTGAAGTACTTTTGTGTCGGGAAAGGGGGAGGGCGGCGCTCGGCTGTTTCCATGAAAATCTTCAAAAAAAAAAAAAGGAATTATCAGTTCCATCAAACTGATTCCTCTTCCGCCGATGAGGGATTACACGTTAACGGGGCTTTCAGATCTATAATTTGAACTTGAAACCAGCTGAAGGGGTGCCGGAGAAATCGCGCTGGAGCGTTGAAGCATAACAAATCACAGCCAAAAACGCTAGTAACGATTTGGTACCAGCTCACATTTCAACTGAACGCGCAATCCATAAATACACCCGGAGGCAAAATACAGTGAAGGCAAACGACTCATATCGCAGCAAAAAAAAAAAAATCCGGTTCCTAGATAGTTGCATTTTCATTTTGATTGTCTCACGGAAGTAAGAGAGCTACATCAGCCAATGGAAGCACAGTGTTTCAAATCGCGGTAGCCATTCAGATTCCTTGATATGTTGCAGTTTGATTTTGACGGTGTCACAAAAGTTGTGCCCCTATTTCCATGCATATATATGCTTTTTCAGCGTTGTTCCCTAGAAATTGCGATCTTTTCTGCACAGCAAGACTCTGTTAGCGATATGTTCGAGTTTCTGAGCCAAAAATTGATATGGAAATCAAAGACTCGAGACTAGGATATTACAATAAGTCTGCGGCTTTTTCGACTCTATGAAGTACAGGACGTAAGATCTAAAACGCCTATTTTGCAGTGATTCCAGGAACAATGATATAATGAATTTTGACATAAGGTTGCCCTTTCAACTGGTAGACTGTCCGAACATTGCCAGTAATCATGTTCAAGGTTGTTATGTAATAGGCAAATTGACATACGTCCATTTCGCACTTAATTTGTTTAGTCAGAAAACGGCAGGTTGGCGATAAGTTGAGTGCAGAGCGATGCGTAGGGGAAAAACCCAGATTGATTACGCTCTGGCGTAAGAGGTTGCAGAAGTGATCACCTGCGATACGGAATGACAAATGAGTTCCAAGTTCTCCAGATTCTACTTTCTCTTAGCAAACCTGGAGGCCAGAAAACTCGACCCGCGCCAGACGTTCATTTAAAGTCGGGTAAGAGGACCACAGTTCTGATTTCGCATCAGAATTATTTGGCCTTGACCTTTGACTCCGTCTTTTTACGGGTAACGCGAGAAGAGAAAGAGAATTTGTTAAAATTTCCGGTTAAAATTAGGTCCAGAGAGACTGTGTCCTAAAAGACAACGAAGTTAAACTTGATCTCAGTAAAATCCCTAAAGACGTGCCACAAGCGTGGTAATGATCCACCTTCGCTTTTACGGCAAACCTGAGACGCATGATAAGAGTTGCTTTTGGACGGAGTTTTCAATATTCTGGGACTTTCATCTAGCAGTGGGCTACACCTAAATTTTAGGTATCGTCGTAATCGAATATCGCAAGCGTCCACTCTACCTTTAATTCCATGCAGGCCGAGCATTTCGATCCGCCTTGATACTCTTCGGCACTGCTGCAAGAACAGACAATTTAGGTCAAAATAACTGTCGCCACTTACAAGTAAAGTATGAAAATGGTATCGAGTATCAGAAACTCCACAGTTTTTTTTTTTTTAACACAGACACTGACATTACTGAGCATTGAAAGAGCAACCACTATTTTCATCTACAGTATCGTGTTATCTTCAGTTACACTGCGTTTAAGCGAAGTGCCGCTTGGCGAAGTCGACTAAGCCACAGGAGGACGACTGCACTAAAAAAAAAAGACATCAATAAACTGGCCTGCGGGTTACAGATGTCAGATTAGCTTATGAAAGGCGAGATATTGCGTTTCTTTTCAGCTTTAACCTCAGTGTTAATATTTGCTCGCAGCCTATATTGTTAAATAAAGTCTATGTGACTCCGATGAGCCACGACTGACGAAACAGATCCTGAAACTGAATTCGCGATAGTAGAGACAAAGCACATAGATCAAGAAAACAATCGAATCTCGCTCCATGTCGAACTATCTACAGCAGCTACCCGCTTTTAGTATATACCCCTGCCATACCCAATGTCAAGTCATTGGAGGCTTGTCGCTGTCCGTGACGACAACCTCTTCCTAACGGCCATTCAAACTCAGTCGCCTATGTGACCGGCATTTACAAAGTTGACCCATGAGTGTGAAATGAACGAAATGAACGAGCTTCATGAGGCTTTGCCAAGAGGCGAGTTATGTCGATCATAACATATTGACGAATGCCAAACCTAGTCGGCCGATTGGTTGGTTGGTTGGTTGGGTCATGGTTGGTTGGTTGGTTGGTTGGTTGGTTGGTTGCTTGCTTGCTTGTTTACTTGCTTGCTTACTTGCTTGCTAGCTTGCTTACTTGCTTGCTTGCTAACTTATTTGGCCATGAGTGCTTGTTACTTTATACTTGTTTCCGGAAACTATGGCACTGCACTCCGCACAGCTCCACACGTGCTCCGTTCCTCGGTCCAGAACCCAGCTGAGATTGTTCTACTAATGATTGTCCCCGTTGTTAACTGGTTGTGGATTCTTCTTCCGTTTCTTGCAAGTTTGCAACTTTTGCCTTCGCCTGCGTCTCCACCTCTTTTTAGTACTCGCTTTGGGTGATGATGACTCCACACTTGATGGGTCCACACCTTTTCTTTCTCCTCCCTCAGTCTCCATAGGAGCGGGGTGCCCTAATCGGAGACACCCAAACCAACTATAAATACACTTAACTGCCTAAGGTACATTATGAGCTGTTGTCATGAATCATGCCACACCAAATGTGAAAAGTGGCGGGGTGTATCGATGCTTCCGATACTCAGTCATTTCCGATGTCGATATCAAAACTGAATCTATGGAATTTCGATAGATTTCGATATTATAGTTGTAAGATGTGACAATATGTCCGACCTAGATTGCCTATACTTGCAGTGGTATCAAATTGCATCCAAATTATAGAAGAGCATCGAAAGTTTAAAAGAATATAAAAAAAGTAGAGCGGGGTATCCAAGGGGACTGAAACGCCTAGCTTGCACTGAGTATTGTAATCGAAATGGAATAAATATTTCCCATTTCAGATATCGGCCCATGATTTTCGCGAAGTGGTATTACTGCACGAAAACTGTGGTTTCTTCATGTAGTATGGTTTAATACCATCACCGTCATCAACAAAATTATGGCACATTTCATAAGCTCAGGATAGGCCAAGCCATCGAAGATGTCCCTCCCCTCCCCGTTTCTGAAGCGTTTACCAAATCGATGCGCTTTCAATCAATCACCATCCCAGTTATGGCCTCATTTAGATGACCGGTTTACGTGAGTAGTCGCTGATAGTGGCGATAACGTGTCATATCATGGTCAACCATTATCAGGAACAGTGGCGTAGCAAAGTGTGTTTCAAGATAGGGAAGATGGGGATGGGGAGGGAGAGTTGAAGGGACACTCCTATAGAATAAATCAGTTACTGGAGGTAGCAAAGGTTCGGGAATTGGGGAGAGGTATCAGCGGACTGTTTGTGTGTCTTTAAGGAAGCATAAGCCCCCAGACTCCCTTTCTAATCCACGCCTCTGTTGGGAAAAGGTAGCTAGAAACTCATCATCTACTTCTTCAACTGTGGTCATCTTGAGTGGTATACGTGTAACCCAAATTTTTCCCCACCGAAGCTCCCGCTCTCATTTGGATGAACACTTCTGTCCATGATGTTAGGTTGGTCCTTTTTACAAGGCTCAGTAAAACACACAGAAGAGACAAACAAGCCCACATATTTCCACACTTTAGGAGGACACAACTACATGTTCTGCGAAATTTCACCATTCATCTGGATCCTCCGACACAACGACAACATTCGGCTAATGCCACTGCGAACCCTATTTTCTTTCGCTCGTCCATGAACAGAAAATGACATTTTGTCTTATCTAATACTTGGAATATCCCTTGATAAGACATTCACAAACACTTGACCCCGCCAAAACATTCCTTGCGCCCCTCCCTTCCCTCCTCCCTCCCTCCACTCCCAACGTCCATTCCAGTGATTCCACATTGTGACATTTCAATAATTCTCGTTCGCGCCGTCTGAATGTGTGTGAGTAGCGTGCGGGTGTGCAAGAGTATCAAGAGTGCATTTTTGCTTTAAAATTACACACAGCTGCCTTCGCTTCACCTCACACCACTTAAATGCACTATTTACGTAATCACATCATTATTTACAAAACTATAAACTATGCAGAACTATGCAAGTCGGAAACAAACCAAACCACTTAATCGCTCCCTAGGTGTTGCGTTTCACTGGAGCGAACTAATCCAATAAATGTTCAATCATGACCAATATAGAACACTGTCAATGAATGTAATTGACACTTGAAAAAACAAAAAAAAAACCAAAATCAGCTTCTTGGGACTGTCCAGTATGAAACTCGAACAATCTAGATGCTGTATTTCATTATCTGATACCTGTTTGGAGAAGAGACTAGAACAAAAATAAAAGAAAAAAACACACAAGACTGAACAAAATAATAAACTCATCATTCAGCTAATCATCAATAAAACGACGTAGGTCTGTCGCATGTAGCCTACCACAGCATGTAGGTTTGTCGCATGTGCTATGTAGGTCTGTCGCATGCAGCGAGCATTTATCACACTTAAAAAGATCGAATTTCTACCCTGCTAAGTTCGGGTCAAATAAATTTTCCCAGGAAACTGTCGATGTCTGTTGCGTCGGTGTAGTGTGGAGAAAAAAAAAATTAACTAGGGGTGAGCGCGGCAGTGAAGAGTTTGCAATTTTCCCATTCTGTGCTATTTCCAGATCGGCACATTGTTCTCGCTAATTGATGTCAGTTTACCCACAAGGGACAACGGAGTGGACGTCAGCCTAAAGATAAAATGGGAATCAGAATGCCCTTATGGCCTGGCATAAAAAGTGGTCAAATCAAAGCCCGTCTATTCACTCGAGAACCGGAGACAAGGGCGGGGAAAAAGGAATTGGAAAAGGGAGTGGATGTGAAAAGAACGGAATTCTGAGGAACCGATTGTGATTGCTCAGTCCTATTTTTTTTTTTTNGGGGGAGGGGGGGTTCGTCTAAAAACATGCCCAAGGTAACGGAGCAAATTGGCTGAGTTCGTGAACAGCTTAACATTTGGAGCAAAAGAGATGCCTATGAGAATTAAACATACACCCTTAAGTCTGCAAATCGAATATGTCTTGCCGATACGCCTAAGAGACCGGTAACTTAACAACCTCTTTAAAAAAATAACAGAATCATACTTTATTCTTCCCATTCATGAAATATGGATTGGTTAGATACATACAAAAACATCTCACATACAATATTAATATGACTCATGCATGCTCGTGCCCGCCCATGGGTATACACTTACAGCTCAATAATATCATCACAATTTCATGACGAGTAAATCAAGAAGATCTCTGGAGCATCCTAATGGATTATGACAGAAAGGAGTTTTAATACCGGTTCCTGATAGTTCCGACATAGGTCGTTTGCTCCTTGATGATACAGTAGAATATAGGCTGTCTGTTCTAGACAGAGGTGATGGCTGCGGTGAAAGATGTCTGCACATCTGAAATTATGTTCTTTGCCTTTTAAACGCTCACACAAATTCCGCTGACACTTACTGATCTATGCTAACCCCTCACAAAGTCCAATTCCAGGACATCAGGCCACGGTTTCGAATTTATCCGGCGTTCAAGTTAGTGAATAAAGCTTGACATAAAACACAGGCTAGGGTCTCGGGACCTGAGAGATTTCATCACAATGAGAATGTCTTTTTTTTTTCCCCACTACAGGAGGTTCGAAGTCTCAAGATATTTCTGCATATATATACTGTAGTCTCCATTGCAAACTGACGAATCGTCAATGCTTTTTTTTCGAGCACGACAGAGTACTTTGCAATGAAACCGACGATACTTTTACGGAAACAGCGTGGGCGCGTGGTTTCTGAGTCGTACTCAGAAACTGAAGACCGTCAGATCTTTGTGTGTTTGTTTGTTTGTGTGTTCGACTCTCGGATCGGGTGGTTTACGTTGCAGTGTCCCTGAGAAAGATATTTACTTCCCATTCCACATTCGACTCAGGTGTAAATGAGTACCTGACTTTAGAGCTTGGGTGACTAGGGCGCTGCACCGCAGGGGACAATTGCTTTGTTATGTATTTCATTTGTGATGTTATGTTTTTACATGTATGATGTGTATTGTTCTACGAATAAGTGGTATGAATGAGATGCATGACATTGTATGAAAATGTAAACCAGTTTCCCTAGGGGGTAAAATAATACAAGTCGTATTTTTAGTAGTAGTGCAGTAATAAAATGTATCGTTCAATCTGTGCCCTAGCCTTAGATAACATTTTTGCACTGAAATTCTGAAGGTTGAAATGTGACCCATTATTCGCTCTCTCCCTTCCCTTTCACCCTTTCCCCTCGAAGCCCCATCAACATTACAAAAATTGGATTTGTCTGTCTACAATTTAGCCCCACTAGGGATCCGGACTTAATAAGTGACCAGCAGGGCGGCAAAGAGAGCTATGTATCGTCTCGTCGTACGAGCACTTAGACGTTTTTGCCCTTGGGGTTTTCAATAATTTGATTCCACCATGTCGTTAACTTTCCGGATGTTTAGCTCCCGGCTGGCGACTTCGTTTCCACAGTGATTCGGTGTTCTGGCACGAGCGTGAAGAACACCATCACCATCACCACCATTCCACTATGCCTACCCACTACAATCGCCACCACGACCATCACCTCCATTAACACCACCACCACAACCAACAACAACCACTATAATCTCATTGTCACACAACCATCATCAGCACCATCACAACCCTCTAGAAAAGCAACTACAACACACGCCTCAGGAAAGCAAAACCAATTTGTATCACAACAGTTTTTTTTCTGTTTTGGACGCGATTATTCATAAATGAGAATAACATTAAACCACTCACGGTAACAGCTCCTTTTCTCTGCTGACTAATACCCCACTCGCGTCGCTTGATAGGAATTCGCTTAATCGTATGTTCCGTTTAACGCAGAACATGACACTTCGAATAATAATACTGACCGAAGCTTACCAGCACCTCTGCTCGATAGCATTTTTTTGTTTTTTTGGATGATCTCGTGACGTTGCGATGGTACGAATTCATCTGTATGTGCCAAGCCAAGAAGGTTGCAGAAGCCTAATTGGTCCAAAAAAAAAAAAATGGACTATCAGAGTCGATAGTAGGAGAGTATAAAAGATGTAGAAGTAATCGTATAACACGAAACCACACCACAAAAGTGGTGAAATTCAGTCTTGAATTTGCTTAAAAATAATTGTTGCAGGTAGTGTTTCCCAATGGCCTCAGCGGATTTCATTAGGCTAATTGTGCAGGCCTATGATCTGCAATTGAAGGCCATATTTTTAACTCTTTTTTCATCTAATTTAAACTTGTGAAACATCTAAATAAAGGACCCCTACTGTAAACAGCATATAATTTGAGCATAGCGATGGCACCAGACCTGTAGACTAGCCTTGGCCTTCTCGGAACGTTCCCGTGGTTCGAGGATACATTTTTATTAAATGGCTCAAAGAGGCTCAAATAGGCTTTTACAATTTGGCTCCTGCAACCTCAAGCTTGATGACACGACCACTTTCCGGACCATCGATATAATGACCATGTCCGTGAACTGTGTCAACCATAACTTTTCGAACAAAGCAAAGTCAATGAGGCGATAGAGTAATCGATAGAGTTATCAGGTGGCCAGATTAATCTGGAAGAAATTATCGATTATACTCTACAGACGGACCTAGCTCCACTTAATCGGAAACTTACTCACAACTCTTGTGGAGTTGTTAAAAATTACCAATGGCCAGATTAACCAGGAAAGGGAAAAGGAGGTGTCATTTATCAGGATTATACTCTATAGTCTGACCTGGCTCCACTTAATCGTAAACTTACTAACAACTCTAATGGAGTTATTATCAAAATATCAGTGCCAGTGTAACCGGGAAAGGGGGGGGGGTGTAAATTATCAGTATTATACTCTACAGACATTCCTGGCTCCACTTAATCGGAAACTTATTCACAACTCCAGAATCACAACTCGTGTGGAGTTGTTATCAATATACTAATGGCCATATTAACCAGGAAGTGGAAAAAGAAGTGTTAGTTATCAGGATTATACTCCACAGACATACCTAGCACCACTTTATCGGAAACTTATTCACAACTCTTGCGGAGTTGTTATCAATTACCAGTGACCGGGGCAACCAGGAAGGGGAAAAGGAGGCGTCATTTATCAGGATTATGTTCTACATATGTACCTAGCTGCGCATAATCGCAAACTTACCCACACCTCTTGTGGAGTTGTTATCAAGCGGAGTTGACTGTATATAAACTGGACGAAAAGCAGCTTCGGGGTTAGATGGAGGGAACCGCAGTAGTGTTAGCACCCGTAGAAATGCCAATGAAGAAACAGTAACTGGATAATTCTATCATCGCCCGTGGCGACTCATACTTTGTGCTGAACCGTCTGGTAGTAATGGACGATGCCGTATATCCAAGAATCGATAACAACATTATACATTTGTAAACAGTAATCGGCAGAAGTATTGATATCTTTACTCCGTTCTAAGCGTCATAATAATTATGTGTGTAGCTTTTTTTCTTTAAACCTATGCATTATATCGTTTCACCTTGTTCCATCTCTTGACTCTCATCCCCGGATTCTCAAACTCCCTCCTTCTCTCTCTGTCCTTCTGCATGCATCAATGGAAAGTACATGTAAAAAACCTACTTTGATAAAAATCATAAAAGTGCCATCTATCTTAATTATGATATCGATACTTTGCTTTAAGCATCGAGTACTTCATCAGGTATTCGAGTAATCAGGACCAGCGCCTGCCCACCGCTACGTCTGGAGTCGATGATTAAGGATTTGTATCTCAAGACGGCTGAAGCCCAAGAGATGGCATGACGGGATGAGGTGCGGGAAATCTAGGATTCTGGCCATGGGAAGACATCTATCACAGAGGAGTGAAAATGGATTTTTTTTTCTTATCTGCCTCTTCATTGTTTAATGTGAAAAAACATCATCATTTCTCAGGTTAAAAACAAATTCACGTCTGCTTAGGTTTTTGTCAGATATGAGCTGATATGTTTGGTTTTTTTTTTGTGATGACGACATAAGGCCATTATGATCACCCCTCGCCATTAACATTTATCCAATGCATCCAAGGTTTTCATTTTGAATGCATTTTGATACTAGGATATAACACATTGTTAATTGTCACTGTCTCGAAAGCTTAAATCATGGCAATCCTGCTCTCGGCATTTCGAGCCCACTTTGATCACTTTCTAACTGAATCAATAAAAACAAACTTATTCACAGTTTCTCTCGTCAACCTTTGTGTAAACTGGCCATCTTGCTGTGAGTCAGTGAAAAACTAATGCTTAAATGCTAGTAAGTGATCAGTGCCTGTAAACTGACAGCTGCACCCCATGCTCACCGTAGAGCTGAGAAAGCAACAGAATGATCTGGCTTGCTGGGGTAGAATCCCGAGAGAGGGCCCTGCCCAGAAACGACACCCACAATTTCAAGATCCTTTTATCATCTTTCCTCCTCAGTATTTAAAGAAGAATCACACAGCTATTGAGGAAGAAAAGAGAAACGAAAATAAATCGTCCCTGTGTCGAAGGGTGCAGCGTGAAATTCAAATTGAATTTACACGAGCGGCTAGAACGCTATTCAATTACACAAGCGCGCTGCGTATCGATAATGAATATCGGGAAAGATAGGGGCGGGGCTGTTAGCGAGCATTGCGATCTAATAGGTCATGTCTAAAAGCATGCCCAAGGTAACGAAAGAAATTGGCTATGATCGTGAACAGTTTAACATCTGGAGCAAAAGCGATTACTATATTACACGACTTTATGTAGAGAATACCTCCCAGAAGCGTAGGCAAAGGAGACCTGCGTCCTCTCAGAAAAAAAAACAACACAAAACCCAATGACCCTTCCCTCTTCTCAACTGAGTCATTTGCATCTCTCTTTCATATATGAACCCTATCCCCTCAAGAACCACTGTGCACCCCCACATCGCCTCCTTCTAAGTGTCCCAAGGCTGCGCCATAGGAACCACTTCAAGAGTCCCTTCCTCCTCTACATCCTCCCCACCCCTCCTTTCCCATGAACCTAGTCACGCCACTTGGCGAGAGTCCTTGAAGATTTGGAGTAGAGATTCCCGTAATATTTGATACCATAGCACTCTAAATGCAGCTAAACCAAAGAGAGACATTACATTACTAACAATAATGCAGGAATCTGGCATGGAAACCATCTGAATTTGACTGTAAGGGCAAAGGTCAGAGGTCTTGGTGAAGTGTGACGAGCAGTCTAAGAGAGCGCAGGCTGTGAAAATCTGGGAACTCCTGATGAGGAAGAGTGGAAGAGTAAGAAGTCAGGAACCTTAGCTTCCACCAAAAGTCTGTTCAATTTCCGGATGTTAACAAACAAATCAACTCACAAACACATACAAACACACCCACACAAACTCATACACAAGACACGATCACATTCATACTAGCGCGTAGACGCTCGGAGCAAATTAGTTTTCAATTATTCAACGAACTTTGGCACAAGTTCTGGGGGAGACAGTCCAGAGGACGACGGAATTATGAAAAGAAGCATACTATAAATTTATCCTCCAAGGTCCCCACGTAGTTATCTCCTAGTACGTCGAGTGAACGACCAAAAAAGAACATTGCAGGGTACAGATGTATTTAAGTGGATCCCTGATAGCAAACCCAACCTTCGGACCAAATTCTTGAGGCTGTGTTCTCTTTACGATGAGTCATCCATGGCATTTTTAAGGCGTAAAAGTAACAGGCACTTTTGATTTTGAGTAAGGTCTTGGAGGCGGGTATTGAGGGATATAACATGACTGTGTTTAGCCCTACTATGTTAATAAAGCTTCACCATGAAAGTTGTCCTAGATAGTGATAAAGTTTAAAAATTGTTCCATGGTGCCTTTTGCTTGCCCCTAAGCCTAGGACGAGCAGAGAGTAGGATATTTCCTGGTTAGTGCCAAACATATTATTATCTTTTAATTCGCATCAGCACAGCGACGTGTCGGTTCTTGAACATTCATTCTCCAATCTCTTCCTAGAAATGACGCAGGCCAGCAACCACATCCATCCGGTATCTACACATGCATGTAATTCTCCCACACTGCCAAAGAAGGGATTAACTCCCATGGTACCCAAATGATTCCAGAATGACTTGACCCAGGGCCAAGGTTTATCCACGTGGTTCCTAATTGTTACCCATATGAAGCCCACATGGTATCCTTAAAATTCCCCTTTCAAAGTATCCAGTTCACAGACAGCCCAGGGTCTGAGCAAAAGCTGCCCACACTGGGCTCCAAGATGAAACCCACATGGACATACTAATACTGTAAGAGAGTTACGTTTCTGTGCCTAGGAAATATAATGTCCCACAGTCTACTTGATCTACAACCAGAATGGGAAAAAATCCTACTAGAATGAAAAATAATAAAAGGAGCACACTGTCTCATACCGGAAGTAGATAGATATAAGGGCGATTATTCTCCAATGTAGACGACTTAATGGCAACTCGCCTGTCAACGAACTAGTAATTTCGCCAGCTAGTTTTCGATATTTATGCCGACAATATCAATTACTATGTTTGCATAGTGCGTATTTGTGAAGTGTGTTGTATGTGTGGGTGCGCACGCGCGCGCGCGCGCGCGCGTGTGTGTGTGTATGTGCGCGCGCGCGCGTGTGAGAGAGAGAAATTAGAGAGTGAGATTAGAGAGAGAGAGAGAGAGAGATTAGTGAGAGAGAGAGAGAGAGAGAGAGATTAGAGACAGAGAGAGAACGAAAGAGAAAAAAAGAGAGACAGAAAGAAAAAAAGAGAGAAAAAGAGGCGGGGAGCTATATTCCTCTGAAGATCCTTCTTCCGTTGTTTCGCCGAAGATAGTCGAGAACAGTCTCCCATCTACAGACAGGATGGAACAAAGGGAGACAAAATGGTAGAAATCCCTTCAACGGGACCGTCCCGTCTTCCGTTCCGAAAATCCAGTGATGGCCTTGACATTGTATGGCACTGGCTAAAACCTGTCCGGATGTGAGACAAAAATAAATATAAACTGAACTGTACTCCTGTCTGCACTGGTGCAGATCTAACATGTCAACGAAACATTGTTTGTCTAACTTGCAAGGATCAAAGTCACGCAAAAAAATGGGTGTTTCGTTTTCCCACGTGAAGTGACGAAAGTCTGCTTGGCAAACAGACGAACAAATAAGCAAACAAACGACACACCTCATCTCTTTCACAGTGGAGAGAGAAAAACAAAAAAAAACTCGTTATATAATCTAGACTAGCTCATCCCACTGATGTATGAGAAGACACCGAACCGATCAACCCCACGTCCCAAATCCTCCCCTCGACGATGGCGTTAATGACGGGGGCCTGTGCTCCCATAAAAATGTCTCAACCCTCTCTCCCACCACCTCATATATATTCCGTGATATAATATACTTTAACTGTGGCAATATCATCCCCATAAACAAGAAATGAGCCATTTCTGTTGTGCCCCCACCCTCTTTCCCCTCAAGAAAGAGGCTTTGCTACGCCACTGGCTTTCACGGCTCTCTGCTGATCCCATTTGGCCTCTAATCAACAAACACTCGACTCCGCTCAATCGCAATCCACTTAATCAGGACGCTTTTCAGATAAATGAATCATGTCATTTCGGCATAAAATTAACTGGATAATCACAATTCCTTATAGCTGAAACGTCTTCCATGCTCCCAAGCAACAGCCGTTAAGATAAGTGGGC
>JAWQUT010000073.1:671238-692164 GCA_033807755.1 Ellobium chinense
GGGGGGGGGGGGGGGGAGGGGGAGAGGAAGATTATAATTTTTGGGGAAGGGAATGTTGATATAGCACTAATACATCAAAAAAAAAAAAGGCTGACAACAATCTTATGAAAGGGGGAGGGGAGGGGAACTCCCCTTTGGCCTCCATTATCTACGCTTCTGCATCTTGGCAGCGTGCAGTCTTTACCGAGCTGCCAGACATATTGTTCCTGTGATACCAGCGAGGTTATCCACTCTTACTGCCCACATACCGCTGATGAAAAATCGTTTAACGGCTGGACCGTGTGATAAAGGCGTCTCAATTAACGTCCATCGATACCCGGGCGATTCCCGAATGGTCGATCCCGGCCAAACATTACGGCTTCCGCATCCGGGTATGAGAAAAGCGCGGGATCAATGGCCGACGACAGGGGAGGACGCCTTAAACAGATTACAAGTCTGACAAACTGGCCACCCTTCTATAGAATTTCCTGTCACGCCGGCCAGAGAGAGGGAATCAATAGGCCAAACCACCTAAGGTTTTTGTTTTCCCAGCTCCAAGCAATTTTCTAAGAGCGCGCTCTTTGCTGGTCCTCTGTCTGCACCCCATATGGGGGTCTCTCTTCCGGAGTCGCGATGGCCACCTCTTCAGACATGTGCCAGAGAGGCGAGACTGTTTTCTTTGCACCCGAGCTTTGTTCTGAGTGTCTGCTTAAACGCTACTATTTCAGGAAACAACCGCAAAAAGGGGGAGGGGAAGAGTAAGGTTTCTGGATCCTATTAGGCAAGCAAATTACTCCTTGCAATCAGCCTCCACATATTACAAAGCAATGTTTTTCTTTTCTCTGACTGACAGAAAGAGTCTAGTTTCAAACATGCAGGAAATGGAAAGAACTAGCTGCTGTTTTGTCATCGATTTGAATTGATGTTTAAAATACTCTGAAAGAAACTGAGAGGAAAACATTGTTCGGTACAAGGCAGTCATCTGTCCCTTTCTTACACTAACCAGGCAAATACTGAGGGCCACATTCGGAAGCCGAGGTGACTGTCTTTGTTCCTTCTTGTGAAAATTTTGTTAGATGAGCGCCTCTGTGTTTTTCCATTTAATAATAATAATAATAATAATAAAGACACAGATTATTGGAACACGCAGCTGCAATCCAAAATAATAAATCCATATTGTTATGAGTCAAACAGCTCTAACACTTAACAGGGAAGCCAACTGGATTTGATTTAAGAAAAAGACTCTGCTCTCCGGTTCCGGAGTTCATGATCCCACCGCATATTTGGTCTTGCTTTTGCATACTGTTCATTACAGACAAAACAATACTTAGATCTAGAAAATTACATTATCTTCTGACAATGCCATTAAAAGTGTGCCCTTAAGTTTGATTCCTCCGAAGTCCACATGTATGTGTTCCTGACATTCGTACCCTGCGCTCTGAAAGTGAAAGTAAGATTGTTACTCATCTCGGTACTGAAGCCAGTCTTCCTTGTTACCACGATTACCAGAAGAGTAGCTGCACTCGCAACAAAATCAAGACTTTATTAAAAAGTAGCCTCATCCAACTCAATTCGACTACTGTTACTTCACGGTCTCTATCGCAAGTTTCGGACCTGTTGGAAGTAGACACAAATGCAAATGTGAGGCATGCGCACGCAGGTATATTTTTGGTTCTGACCAGGGCTACGTGTGTTAGGTCTTTTTCGAGAATGAACTGACGTCATTTTGTTAATGATATGGGCGAAACGGCCAATGATCGGAGTTGGCTGTCAGAATGACGGCCCCTTCATACTCAAAATGACGTCTATTAATACTCCTCTAAATGACGTCAAAGAGGACCTAACAAACGTAGCTTAATCGTAAATGGTCGGCGTCGACTTTTTCATTTACCCATTTTAATAATGGACCACGAAGTCTAGTAAGACAGCGGAAGTTACAGGCTGACCCCCGCACCCGTCGACCGGCAGTGCTGGCACGAGCCTGAGACGTTCTAACCGCCGAAAGGGCCGGAAATCAGGCGTTAGCTAAAAATTGGCATCCCTGTGAGACCCACATTAAATGGAAATAAAGGGCAATAAACAATCGGCGCCAAAAACTCATGACAGCATCAGAGAGGTGAGATGGCTTAAGTAAAAAAGTGAAAACCTTAGCGGTAAGGCCAGATGCATCCCATATGTCAAAAATCCAGAGGAACTGTACTGAGCGAAAAAAAAGTTCGTTTCATTTCTGCATAATAACAGTACATCAGCGATATGAAACTTTTACAGAGAGATCTGGAAACATGCCACATATAGAACGGTGAGACCGGATTCCACACATATCAAATTATGATTTGGTGTCAAAGAATCTGAAGTTGAAGAGGCTCATCGTGCCAAACAGCACTAGTCCGAACGATGCTCATTCCTAATTGGATAAAAATACATAAACAACTACCAACATATATAATTACCATCACATTTTGTCAAAGTAATCTAACTTTTGAGGTCTTCTGGTGGGCAGTGTAAGATGTTGTCGTTAACGAAAAACATCATCCGTTTTATGACTATCACTGAGTTAATCATAGTTCCAGAATTCAAGGATGATCTTCCGTTTCAATCATGAATCTAGCTCGGCGCTGTAAATATTAGGATTACTGCATAAATTATTCTTCATTAATTAGACTTCGGATATATAATGTATATACAGTACATTGCTTCCTCAAAGTGCCAGATAATGAATAAGAGTTTGAACACTCCAGTACCCTCTCACCCGAAACATTCACAATAATCAAATCTGGGTTTTTTTTCCCTCTTTCTTGCTGTACTTGCATGTCACCCGCGTGACCTACTTCGCGAAATTCCCCAGTTAAAAGGGAAAGCCCGGGTGGTAACCTGTCGTCCGCTTAATCAATCTTCCGTCTGCTCCCTGTCCTTGCGCAGTCTCACCAAGGATTTTCACGTCCGTGATCGCCAATCTTTATTAACCCTTGTCTTAGCGTCCACTCTCTATCAATCTCACTTCGTGGTCTCACCCGGTAAAAGATTCCTTTGGAGATCTCAACCCTCCACTCACGGAGTTCTGACACATTATACTTGGTACTACGGTAAATTAAATGGACTGAGCTGACTCCTGGTCGACCCAATATAGTCCCTGCTACCGCAAACAATAACAGCCATCATCTCTCCTGTTAATGTGTTTGGACAACAGTAGCGTGGACAAGAGGGAGGCTGAGGGCTTGAACCCCTTCTACAGTCAATGGCCCTGCCTTGCTTGACCAAGCGAGTCTCAACTGCCTTTCAAAACTTTTTGTTGTGTTGCTGTTTGTTGGCATCACTCTACAACCACCGTGCTCGTTCTTGTGCCACACCCCCCTCCCCTCCGCNCCCCTCCGCTTCCGCCCCCTCCCCCAAATTATGTACCCCTGTGCTACGCCACTGGTGAAATGCTAAAGCCTAAGTAGTAACACTTAGTGCTGTAATTTACTTAGCAAAGAGACTGAGTGGGTCGGGTACTGGAGGAACAGACTGAGTGAGTGCTGTCCTTTGATTGTGGCCACAAGGTTGCATAATCAAATATATCCACTACACTGGAAACTGTTATGGTCTGCTCGGTTATTACGGTCTCGCTAAAATTTCAGTGCATATAACAGAATTTGCGTTCATTCTGATGACGACACAAATCATTCTGATGACGACACAAAACATTCTGATGACGACACAAAACAGAGACCAACACTGCAATTCTGTAAATAAGTGTACATCAAAGATCTAGATCTAGTTACACGAAGACTTCAAAAATGAGTTTAAGGACACAGACTCAGAAATTCGAGTTTGCGACATATTCGAATTTATGAGATAAATTAAATACGAAATAAAAAGCAAAATATCGAAGCTTAGTAATGAGTAGGCTAGAAAGTCGAGTTCGCCAGGTTCATGATCATGAGACTATAACGTATTGGAACCAATAAAAGACTAACTACTGAGTAGTCAAACAACACCTAGGACTATGAGGTTGCCTTGTTATAAAAAAACAACAACTTAAAATGAAGACTGATGCCAGGTCTAGGATGTAAACGATATGATTGTTCGAATTCTCAAGCTTTTTTCGTATTTGCCTTTTGTATTTCTTTGATGATTTAAGTTGTTTATATTCTATGATCTTCTATTTATCTTCTTTTTCCTATTAAAACAAACGTAGAGTTTTGACTCCTTATTGTATCCCTATTTTCCAAGCTAAACCACATCTGCCTTACTTCTTTGCTTTGTGCAAAAGGTTGAAGACGCTAAATTTCTCAAAACCTCCAAACAAAATGACTGAGGCGAATGCGGACTGAACGTGACGATTTATCATTATGTTGTGAGCGAAGAGATACCCATTTTGGCATCGCGTCTTTACTCTATACTATATATATCCTATCCCATTCCATTTACAAACTGGCCTTATGCATCTCGGAGAGCTAGCAAATGGACATCTCTAGTAATGAAGGGCAGATACCGACCGCCTCAGAGCAAGAGTCAATTGCTGATGGAAATTGCAATATACGCGTACAGTCACAGGAATTTCTCATATCAAACTCATTCCTTTTCGCCCAATCTTCCCTGTCTTCTGTCTTGGCACACGTCTTCAGCTCGGTCGATCCTTCCTCAGAATCTCTGTAATTGGGCAACACAATATTTGCTTGCAAGGGAGCAAGTATGAAATTGAACTGGGCTCCACTTTCTCACATTGTCAGAATAACGTCTAATTAATTGACTAGATTGGGGTAAAGTGATTTGTGTGTGTGTGTGTGTGTGTGTGTGTGTGTGTGTGTGTGTGTGNTGTGTGTGTGTGGTGTGTGTGTGTGTGTTGGGGTGAGGGGTGTGGTGGGGAGAGGGGAAATGGGTAAGGTTGTTTACTCTGGCTAATAGAAAACATTATTTTTCATCAAGTTTGGATCTCGTCTGAACCACTCTGGCAGACAGGCATGCGCATATGGCATTTCTTGATTCTACGATAATACTGCACGTTACAAATTAGAATCAGATGTAAATTTTACATCTAGACTACTTCATAATGTGCAATATGATCATAACACAAGGAAATGCCATATGCACATGTCTATCTCTGCCATGTATTGTCCGTACGAGATCCGAACCTGAAAATAAAAGCGCTCTAATATCTACAAGAAACAGGCGTGTTCCCGTGATGTTTTCAATGAGACGAGTTCTCGCCCACACCCGATTTTGATCTTTTGGCCTTTCCTACCATTGCACTCTCCGCATTAATTCGTTTCTTGATGTTTCTTCCAATCGCTTCTCTTCTGTCTCTAGGATATCATTTCCGTTGGATAGGTCGATGTGAAATAGCTCTCCAGCCTTTTCTCTGTTTGGCACGTTTGCCTTTCTTGTGCATACTTCTGAAGTTGCATTCTTCAATCTACCGAAGTCATCCGTCTACACGTATCTCTGTCAGTCTTTTGCTCTGTAACCACCAAGCCTTCCTTTCAGTATTTCTTTGACAGTTTTTTGATGGCATTGGACAGGACCGTAGTGCAGCATCGCCTCCTTATTTCTATGATGGTCTCTTTCAACCATTTTGACCGCGGCTCATTAGCACTGCTCTTTCACTTCATTTTCTCTCAAGATACTTTGTCGTTTGCACCTAAACACTTTCGCTACAACATGTATTTCAAGAGCTAGTTTCACCAAACTTTCATGATCTCGTAAAGTTATATAGGAAGTAGGGCATATAGGTACATCTGATATGATGCGCTATGCTTCTTCCGGGCACGTCTAGGAGGTGTTTGTATTATATGGGACGTGAATATATATCGTACAGAGGGATTAAGGCAAAAGTTGAAAAGGCTTTCAAAAACCTTCAGCCTTGTTCTAGAACATCTTTTCCTGAATCCCTCTCTTTCCATCCATCCATCCATCCTTCCATCCATCCACCCACACACCCATCCATCCACCCACACACCCATCCATCATCCACCCACCCACCCATCCACCCATCCATCCATCCATCTTTCTCTCTTACAGTGGCACCCAGGCACAAAAGGATAATTTCTCACAGTCATTACAGCCAGTCTAACTATAAATCTTTTTCACAGACGGCCACAAGGGTGTAACACAGGATGAGAGGAACAATAACAAAAAACAATAACAAAAAAAAAATGGGTGAGGGGAGGACCATAATGTGTGAGATATGAGTCGCTGCATTCCCATCGATTCTAGTGGAACAGATTCTGCTTAAGTCAGCTGAAAATGAGAAAGTTAGGGCTCGTCTACAACGGCTGGTTTTCGTTGTTTGAAATACAGTCGACTCACTAGGTCATTTGAAATTAGTTAACCTTTAATCGTAACGCATACAGGAACAAGCGAAAGAGTTGTGTGAAACAGGATTATTCTTTAATTTTAATGTAGATTACAATTCTGTTATCTGGAGAAAAAACATGCGATTAAGGGGGAGTTGGAACTGTGCTGAATGCGTTTTAACGGAGCTGATTGTACCATTCAAATCCAGGTTTACGTTTGTTTGATACCCGCCTCGCAACGAAAGGCGCGGTCCTTTCAATCTGTGGGCGGTCCCTCAGAAGTTCAATTCAACGGAAGTATGAGTCTCTAACCAAGCCAAGATGGCTACGACTGATGCGGAAGAGCCAGAAAATTGTGTGCTGAATTGTAAGCGTTGTTTGCTATACGTATATCTTTGCCTCATTTATTAGCATACATATTATCACCGCTGATTCTTACCACATCCCCCTCCGGCACAAGAACATTGGTTACATTTCCCCTATCAAATTTGAAACTGTAGACGGTTGCCGCCACTGCTGTCCAACTCCCACTTGCGGTGTGCCGCAAAACCTTCCAAATTTCTAACCAACTCTAGAGACTTTACTCACATACCCGCCGCGACTATCGCGCAAAAGCAATAAACATATTCTAGTCAAAGTAACAGCAATCGTTACATACCCAAGAATTTCATGCATGCCCAACTACTGGATGGCTTGTAACAACAGTCTTCCCTATTACTCTTCCCTGCGTTCATATGCCTTTGTCCCTCTGCGGATACTGTAAGATGCAATAACATTCTTCGCTTAATTGCTGCGTTTTCACAATACGACATATAGAATGTAAACCAAGCAGCACCGCTAGCTTTCACACCCTCCGCTTAATGCTAACCTTCTTTAATGCTCCCACAGTGTTGCGGTTACGCCAGACTGACGCTTTAAGCTTCCTAACAAAAATGATAAGATACAATACATGTGGAATCGCAATTCAGAAGAAGCTAAAAGTAGAACTTAGATTTAAAATAACCCGAATGATGAAAGTCTGGCTAAACAATCAACTCCTGCGACCTTAAGAAAATGTAATTATTCTCCATACCATGAACAACACCAATCAGCTCCCTGCTCCGTCCTAACAGTTGCCAAATGGGAAAATGAAAGGGGGAAAAGAACAAGAAGATAAAATCAACTGGGCTAAATGGCAACTCCTTGATATTATGAAAAACTTACGATATGGAGGAATTTTGATTATCCAGTGACCTTTACAACAGAAATATAGCATCCTTATGTGGAAAATCTTGCGATTAAGCAGAAGTTGCGATCATTTAGCGGAGTCATCTGTAGTAAATCACAGTCATGTTCCAGGCAGAAATGAAGCCAGGAAACAACTTCATTCATCTTTTTATCGTTCAAAAATGCATTATGTCGCCCAACCTGAAAGTGGTGGGGATGAAACGCCCAACACATCGTTCTCAAAATCGACGATACATATACCGGTGAAACTCTGTACGCAACGGCTTTCTATTTTATTTCAGGTTTGTAGTGGATTATCGTACTTGCTAAAAGCGTTCTTCAAGTGTAGGCTCTTGATCTGCCATCTGCATTTAAGCTGCAAAAAATCCCCTGCCAAACTTTTTTAGCTCTTGAACGTCACAGACCGTGAGTAGGGCACTGATGCTAATGTGGAAAACACAATGCAAAAATCATGATTTTTGTAAAAAGATTATCATTATTTTACATTACGAAAAGCAAAACTCGCATCGCTTTCTTTTTTTTTTTTTTTAAACCAGAATTTTAAGGAGCTGTAATCACTGTTATCGCTGAATGCATCAATTTGTAAGTTGATGCTTTCTAGTCAAGCAAGGTCCCGTTAACAGAGCGGACACTAGTAAAAATATGAATGGGAAAGTGAATACAATGTATGCTATTCAATACTCATTATGATCCATGGAAAGACTAAACTGACTATATGATGAGTACTACTGTCTAGAATGAGGCTAGAGAAAGGGTTAGAGTTAGTATTAATTAACAGTTGCTAGGTACTAGGATACAGTTACTATTCGAGCTAAGAACACTACAATTTCACTTTCCTCGACCTCACTTCCATCAACTTACCCTCCTCCTTCCCATTCTCGTGTCATAGGTGAATTTCTGTCTATGAGACACTGGGAGAGAATGAACTACAGAATGTATAATAGCGGGGGGAGTAGGACGGGGAAGCAAAGAGGGAGGGCAGTGTAGCCATGCCCATGTTTGCATTAGTATAGGTCACGCTGAAATCAGTCCATCAAGAAACGGAAGTGAAATCAATGGTCTCATATCGACCCTTTTACCGGAAGTACATGAACACTATCCTCCGATTCCATATAAGTATCGGGGTATGTGGTATCGAAACCGGCTATCCTTCAATAACCAAACATCACTATGGTGAAAGATTTCCTTTGTTTCATCAGTAAAACTCACAAGAACGTAGTCTAACCGAATAATTTCCCTACGATACTTTTCTTACTGAACCGTACTGGAGTCGGAGTCACTTTTGTCACGCGACTTTTTAATTAAATTGTACTGAAATCGGATACCCAGGCGTGGGAAATTACATGCCCTTGATCATCGTACCAGAGTACTATCGTCAAGCAAGAGCGTCTCCAGATTCTGTATCAATATTAAAGTACATTTGACTTCATATAGTCGCTACCTGTTTAATCACATTCGTCGCTACGTGGTGACACCTTTATTTGAAACTGTACTTTCGACTCAAAAGTCGAGAGCAAACAGCCTTTCTTAATCCAATCCTCCGCATACCTGCAGTGCAAGACATTTTTTTTCTTGATCCCCTTGTTGCTACAACGCGGCATCGACTGCTTCTGTGCCTTACTCAAAAAACCGGTGGCAAAGCTCGCAGTCTCTTGGGAGTTCTCATTAAGGTGTGCTACAAAGACTAAAACTTTTGTACAACCTCTAAACGAGTAGATAAAGTAAATTTAGACTACAGGTGGATCCCGGTTTGACGCTCGGTAAACTTATCTTACAAAGAAACAGCATAATGTCTGTGTTGACACAGAACGTCGGATTTCATAAAGTCTGTCAAAAGCAAAATTTTGGTATCATTTTTTTACAGAATTATTGAACTGATTCTGTTGACGGTATCCGAATTTTTGAGCATGTATTTTATGAGGAATAAGGTCTCTTCATACCAATAAACATACTGTTTTTCTTTGAATTTCGTTGGTGTGGATGACGACATTATAGGTCAACAATGAAAATACGTGCCTAATTTTGATTAAAAGCCCATTCCATGAAACATGCCATCAATTGCAAATCCTCTTATTTTGAAACACGCGAAGTGTTTCTTTTTGCACCTACCATCGAATGCAAAGAAATAAAAAGGCCTAGATAATTCCCCAATCTGAGAGCGATATGGAAATTAAGGACGGCATATTATATCCATTCTGCGACTCAGTGTGGCTTATGTTTGTAAATCCTACTACTGTGTCAGAACAATGGACGCTTGTGATCAGATGCTAACGAGAATGGCACTATCACACAGGCTGCGGTGCTCATCAGAGAGAATAGGAGGAGGGAGGTGCTTTCATCTGAAGGTTACACATAAAGTTTAAGCAACGCAGACTGTTGTGACAGTACAGTGCAACTCTTGAATAAAAGTTTGAAGACGAATCACGCTGTTTGGCTGGTGAGATTTCTCTCACATATTGGGCAATTCCATTGGATCCAGGATACAGTTGGTTTCTCCAACAGCCAGTCACACCAAAGTCGTAATCAGTATACAGCAAATGTATTTTCACATGGATGTTTGCTTGGATTTAAAGATGAAGAAAAATACAAGTCGAAAAATCGCAATGGCGAACATTCCACATACATTCGCCTCCATTTCACTGCAATTCGTCCTAAGCATGGGATTAATGCAAGCTGAGATGTTGTGTTCACCCAGTGACAATATTTTGTTGCCAGACAAATGTTGCAGCTAAGCGGATTTCAATGTCATATATTCGCTTTCATGGTAACAGACTGGTAATTGGCCGGTCAACATCTTGGAATGGCCCTGCAGCAAAGCCTAGGACGATCTGTAGAAAGCATCTTGGCAACGATCCTTAATGGCTCTCTTTCTCTTATTGCCTGTGCACAACATAAAATGTGAGTTCATCTGTGTGACTGCAAATCTGTGCAAGCCAACAAATTTGCACGTTCTCAAATTTCGGATGATACAGAAATTTTCAATTTTTTGTTCTGTCTCTGGAGTATTGTTACATTACTGGATTTCATTTCGTGGCAGCCTAATTGGAAAGAAGAGGAGACCAAAAAAGTGTTAAAAAAATCCAATTATAGCGAACGTCTGGTATCCCCAAATGCTAGGAGTGGGCTGATATTTTCAAGTATCGCGACCCCCCGCCCTCATTCGAGGTATCGACTGTATTTCGATTTTGATGTTCAGTGCACGACAGGCCAGATTTTGATGCTCTCTTTTTGATACTTATGGAGCTGACGATGGAAAGGGACCGAAATACAGTACTGTTGATACATGTTCGATACAAAGTCACGAAAGCTGTGTGGGATATTTACATTACAGACTCTATGGCGAGGCTAATAATGCAAGAGGATGAGGTCAACGAGACTTAAGGCTTTTGATGCACGTACTATTCTTGTTCGTCACTCCTGTATTTTTCTTTTGAATGTTACTGGTGTTAAGATTCACAAAATACAGTCTGAAGATGCTGCATTAATAAATGAGTACAAAACTGCTGTATCATGGTAATAAAGTCTACATGTTGTCGAAATATTCTGGAGCTAGAGTTTTGTTATCGATACCAAATTTGCGATGAGTATTTGAAAGTATCGCCATCGAGATACGATCATGCCCGTCAGTAGCCATTGCCATCCCAGAGATATTTGCGCCACATACTAGAAAACATAATTAGGAGCTATTTACACAGGGAGGAGATTTCCAGCGGCTAAGGATGTGGAAGAAATGAGCATCTTTTCATTGATATATGTGATCCTCCTTCTCATGTTCTGTATGTGAGGGTGAGTGAGTAAGTGAGTGAACAGAAAAGAGAGAGAGAGAGAGAGAGAGAGAGAGAGAGAGAGAGAGAGAGAGAGAGAGAGAGAAGATAGAAAGAGAGGAGAGAGAGAGAGGAGAGAGAGAGAGGCAACGTAGAGAGGGAGCGGTGCCTGAAGAGACTCCTGTGTTAGGGTTTTAACATCCCTTTTCAGCACATGTATGGTTAAATCAGAGACGAGACTTGACATCCTCTCCCGCCTCACCTCTTTGGCCGCCGACAAAATGTGCCATTAAAACACAGCCAAAAATACCAAAGGAGGAATCTGCCGCTTGGAGGATTCGAACTCAAGACCTTTCGCACCAAGAGGCGTGCAAGCGCTCTACCACTCGGCCATCTTGAGAAGATACAGTGGTTATTGAAAGTGTCCTCTCACGGAGTGCGATACAGACAAGAGATCGAATATATCGGGTTTGGAAAGCAATAAGGCCTCATTTGTTCTGTGTGTGTGAGTGGGGAGGGAGTGGTGGCATAAAATTTCTCTGGACGTCCCGGCCTCACAGCTCTCCACCCTTTTCTACGCCAGAGGACAGAAAGGTAGCGAGAGGAAGAAAGAGCGAGAAAGATTAAACGTGTAGTCTGATATTTCTAACTTGTATTTTGACACTTCTAAATCTCAAAATCTTGATATATTTAGTGGCCATAGAGAATCTTATCTCCTCCCTCACCACCCAGCCACATTCCAGACCCATGTAACAGACTATTGAAGTCCTCGACCCCTTGGGCTTGATCCCTCTCTCAGATGCCCCACATCCCAAACCCCTTTCCCATGTCACTCTAGCTAAGGTTCCTCGCAACAACACCTTTTACCGTCACCAGGACAGACGAGCCGCTGACGCCTCCGTTGTTGTTCCCGACAAAAGCGATACATATCTGTCACATAACTAGGTCTTCAGTCGCATCAACCTTCCCTCGCTCAATCCCTCTCTCCACTGATAGGCAGAAAAATACAAAACCGTGGGATTTTGTAGCTCTGCTTCTCAAAACCCTCCACAAAATCGCAGTGAGGCTTACCCAGAAACTCAGTCGATATTATAACGTGATAAATATTTGCTTCAATGTGACGACAATAAGCAGAAATAAAGTATGGTTGTACGACCAGGTGTGTCACATTTTCTGATTGTCCATATCTGTATGCCATACGCCCCCTCCCCCCCCNCCCAAAAAAAAATAAGGTCGTTGATATAAAGTCTTTAAGGCGATATTGCTGTAATTACACGTATTAACATTAAAAATTAATAATCATAAAACGAACGGATAAGGAAATAAACCGAAAAACGGGTGACTTGTCGAAGTCTTTCAGCAAAATTATCTTTTATAACTTTTTTTTTTTTTAATCACCTCTACTGAGCACCTCGATTTTGAGACAAGCCTCTTTTTCTCCCCGCCTGTTTGGACGACATGAAATTGCTTTCTTTTTATTTCCAGTCTCTTAACTTTCTATTTTGCGTCCATTTCACCTCGTTTTCCGAACGTTTACGCTGCCGGCTTCTTGTCGAGTATAATCAGATTTACCGCCCAGGATTGCGCTTCTATCGTAAACTGGTTGCAAAGATGAAAGAAATGAGATAAGGACATGCTGGATAAAGGAAAGAAAGAGGAAATGTGTGTGTGTGTGTGTGTGTGTGTGTGTGTGTGTGTGTGTGTGTGTGTGAGAGAGAGAGAGAAAGTGAGAGGGAGAGTGAGTGAGAGAGAGAGAGAGAGAAAGAAAGAAAAAGAGAAAGAGAGAAGTGAGGCATGAGAACAAAGAAAAAAATGAGAGAAAGACATGACAATACGGCAAAAGTCGAAGTACCAGACAACGACAATGGCGTTGATAAAAAGCTGGATGTGTGGGGGGTAGAGGACGGGGGTCGTTGTCCCTTCTGAAGGTCCTCCACACTAAGCCCGAACTGCCTCTAACATTTATCTTAACTTTCTGTGTAGGTGTCTCCACACCCCCTTCTAAACCATCACCCGCTGCCGCTGGCCATCTTATGCACCCTAAGCCAGGTACCCTCTTGAAAGGGAGAATGAGAGACATAACGGAAGAGAAAGGGGCCAAAAACACGAAGAACCTTTTCAACAAACATTATGCTCTGTTTATCTCACGATATAGACAGGCAAAAAAATTTGCATCCTGCAACAAAGCTGTCACAATAGCCTGAGAAATAACGCTGTGGGTGGGTAGTCTGTCATGCGGGAAGATAAGGCTCCGAGACAGGATATGATGCGATAGCAGGTCACAAGTAGCCCATAATATAATGGCATTGCTCTATATACAATAACCCAGGAACAAAAAGCGAGAAAGCTGTGACAACAAAGGCTTATTATCGGTGTACGCTTTGCTTGAAGATAAGAAATTCTATGATGCAGAAAGCGAAGAGAGGTTTCCGCCGAGAAAGACTATTGTTAAGAATTTCGGCTTTTCACTCTCTGACAAAGAAAGCGAGTTGGGTCTTATAATGACCACTGAAGGTCCTACTGTTGTTTATTTTTGCGAGAGAACGTTGATATCTATACATATTTATTATCTGGAACCTTAATTTTCCTAGTTGTGCCCACAGCCTTTCAACACATGTTGTTCGGTACGACGGCGCCTTAGTGAAAATTGCAATTATATCTATAAATACAGTAACCTTACCCAGAGAGATAACATCCACATGTTCACGTACAGTCGACCACGCTTTATCGCAACTCACCGAGAGCATGGAAAAAGCTTGCTATTATGTTTGAATTGCCATTATATGATGCAATTTCTGTTCTCTGTATCGTGTTACGATTAAGTGTGGCTTCGACCGTCATGACAGACAAATCAGGAGTTTTTGGAGATGCGCGAACAGGGTACAGTAGATGCTGACGACACTAGAAGTGACCATCGGAATACAAATATCTCTGCTGACACACAGAGGCGACCAAGAGAACAGGCATCAAGACATCCGGAGTACCCCACTATTAAGGCTGTTTACGACCGGTACATGGGGGCCGGATTTTAAGGCCGATGCCGTGCAGTGCCGGACCAGTTATTAACTCTAGCCAACATCCGAAAAGAGTTTCTTCCACAGGCCTGACGTCTATGTACTAATCCGCACACTTTATAGCCGCTATCCAACTTTTTTTGTGTGTGTTTTTGCTATTTGCAATCAGTATCTACCGGCATACAGCACGCACATTCTCCAAAGAGATGACAAAGGAACTACAAAGATTGCCTTCGAGTAGCAAATTTTGGGCAGGAGGAAAAGAAGCCGCCCATGGGAGAATCCGAAAAAACAGGGGACTACAACTAAGGTATTAAGCTTCATACAAATCCAGAGGATGGCACAGGAAAGAGACAGTTGGCATGGCACAGAGCTCCTAAGTCATATCACGACCGCTGGATGTCCTGTTGTTTAGTTTTGCGGGAAAAAAACCCTGATATCTTGTTATCCGAACCCGCATTTTTCGCAGCTGTACTCCACATCCTAAGTGTTTCTCTAAGTCGCTTAATCGCGCGACCTTCCTTAAATTTTCACTCAACACCCTAAAAAAAAAGACATGCATTAACCGCCTTCCGAGCTCCTCTTCTCTCCCACATTCCAAAGTTTGCATAACTTTAAAAAAAAAAAAAAAGAGAAAAAAAACAACCAAACTAAAATTTTACAAATCCCTCGTCAAGTTTATAGCAAAAGGAGAATGTCTCCCCCGGCTCATATGGCATGGAGAAAACAATGCATCCTTGCCACACATGTCGTTCGGCCACGACGGCGCCATAATGAAAATTGCACTTTCATCTACAGGTACAGTGTCCTTATTCTGAGAGATGTTCATGCACAGTCGACTCCGCTTTAACAGCAGCTCACAGAGAGCAAGGAAAAGTTTGCTATTAAAAGGATTCAGTGCTCCACATAACGATTCATGACACAGGAAGGATGTAAGATACAGGATGCACCGGCAAACAAAACAACTTTATAAAGTTTTTTTTACAAAGCCTTTAATTTCTGTCTTACTGGGAAGCATTACATGCACATTCCATAAACAGTGCACATTTCAAAGATTACATTATCACACATGAAAAGAAAAATAAGCTGACAACAAGGCATCAATCTAGGGACAATGCTAGGAGATTATATGTCTATTCCCGTCTCGTCTGGTTCCACAAATTCACACGGCATGTTTACTGAATGCCAAAGAAAACACAAAACGTCAGATCTGCGATCAGCCCTCAGCTGAAACTTGTCAAGTTTTTGTGTTCCATGCAGTGAAACCGAATTTTTTCACCCGCTACCTGAGCCAGAAACTAATTTATTCACCAGAGAGTCATGAATCTAGGTCTACAAAGAAAGAATGGAGAATTTGCGGGTGATAAGCAGGGCTGTGATAGAAAGAGTATTCTCGATACTAACTTCCAGCTCGATTACTCACTTCCAAAAGCTTAGTCGATACTGCTGTTTCATTTCATTTCACCAAATATAATTTAATTCAAATTTGCACTCTTGTCATACTTTGCTTTGAAAATAAAAATAACTTGAAAGACATCAGACACATAATATTGTAAACTCCAAACAATATTACAGTAAAGCCAAAGCAGTATCAAGCTTATTACAGATTATCCGGTTTTATCTTCTCCATTATGCGAAGCCTTATTTTGACCTTTAACCCCCCGGTCTAGCGAACTAAGCGAAGCTTATGGATTCGTTGCGACGCCATAGTTTTATCTACGATACTGGAGCCCAGAGTACATACGTTGTTGCATACTTGAAAATATCGACGATGGCTCCCTATTTCTAAGTCGTGCAGCGACAGAGCCGATGATTTCCACCGCAGGTTATGTTTTTCCCATCTACCCTCGAAGGTAAATAAAACAAATAAAGTAAGTGGTTCCCACTCTAAATCTGACTGCTAATCAGGTTACTTCCGTTTGAAAAATGCTTAACTGTCGTGGCAACAGGTGTACTGCTGCTAACCTCTTTCTCAGCGAATGAAAGTGGCCTTGCCTCAATGGGATTAGACGTACTGTAAATACGTATATACTTTACTTTAAAAGGCGCAAATATATAATCAGTCGCAGAACTTAAGGAACAACTTAAAACCCACACACTGCTGGCAATTCATGACAAAATTAATATCCGGCAACCAAGACTGAAAGTACATAAGGAGAATTTAAACAAAATCCTGTCGTAAGTTGTCTTTGCTGTCCCCATCCCCATGCCCCTCTTCCTTTATTCTCGCTTGTATACAGTCCTGTCATCACTAGACTTATACCAGCTGACGGCTTGTACACCTTAATACCTTTCAGCTCTGGCACCTCAAACTGCACCATCTCGTGAGTTCAGCCAATCTGTACCTTAAGTGCCCGCTATCATAGATTCCACTGTCTCCAATAGCAACGACTTTACCCATTATCATCATCATCATTATCAGAATCGGGAGGCGACAGCACTAACAACAGAAAGCTATTAAAAGCAAGGACGGAGTGACAATGACGTTCTGCTGTTTCTCATAGTGGCTGAGTGTCATCTTCCTCCCCATGCTGCTATCAGAAGCGTGGCAATGAAGGGTTTTTTTTTGGGGGGGGGGGGGGGGNTGGGGGGGGGGGGGAGCGGGTGGCGGAGCACGACGTATGTCCGTCTCTCAAATCTGGTGACGCTTTGCCAAGAAACTTACTAAGAAACTTGTTTACATTTGCAGGTTCACTGGAGGAACTGCCAGCCTTCAAAGCACCCCCCCTCCCCATCCCCCAACTCCCCCGAAACCCTGTTTTTCTTTAATCAATCAGTATTTTTTTGACGAAGCCACCGATTTACGATAATATATACGCCGTCACTGATGGTCCAGACACTTAACAGAGAAGCAAGACAATGTCATACGACGAGAAGTGCGTGTAGATCGGGGCACAGTTGAGAAATAGAAAGGCCAGGGACGCTACAGAGGCTATAGAAAAGTGAAGACTGCGATGCGAAATGGAACAAAGATCGTTCACTAGGACTGAATGATGGACCAGTACGAGAGGGCGAGGGAGATTTGCCTTTCAAAAATAAGATGTTAGTAGGAAAACCGAGTTTTTAGATGACGAACACTTCACATCTCCTTCAGAATTTTCGATTTTTCGAAGCAACCAATATGCTTTCTGCGAATGCATATGACCGCTGCGGAAGATATTTGCGGATGATCTACAAATATACCGAATATCGTGCCAAGCGAAGTATAAACAGGAAATTTGAATGAAGCTTTGCTTAAAACAAAACTGAAGACAAAGTTTATCACCCACTGAACGGTCACCTGCGTTTATGAGACACTTTAGTACTGTCTCATCGGGGGTTGACGGCGTGAGTTTCAGGTAAACTGTTTGTCTAGGGTGTCAAATTCAGAGTTCGAATTCTGATTGTTTCAGATTTCACACTGGGTCACCTACTCTTCAGCGGTCAGAAGGAGGCCAAAGCCTTGTCTCAACAATTACAAAAATTATCTTGAGCTCAGATAACATCCGGCTGTATAAGAGCAAATAATAATATAACAGAAATGTTCTTAACAATTAATTAATTCGCCCACTCACTCATCCATACCATCCTACCATCATTTGCACACTTGCACACTTTCTTATTTTTCCTCACAAGCACAACAGTCGCACCGTGTGATACTCGTGCACGTTTATCCCCAACGCAGAAGCTCTCGATCAACATCCCTCAATATAAAAAAAAGCGGATATGCCAGTAATTTCCCGCGTTGCAGACATAACAGATGTTGCTGTGATTTCTACATTCTAAGATAAACAAAACAGCGATCACAAAAGGTTCAAAGAAATCCGCCGCTATTAAAGGGTCCACTGTTAAATACAAAATCCTGTGGTAATGGAAAGATAAACTGCGTGCCAAAAAAAAACAAAAAACATTTACGATGCCTTACTTGCAAGTTTCGTGGTAAGAAAAAAAAATAAGTAAGCTATATTTGAACTCATGGTTCCAAGCCAGTAATAGTCTCTAGGAATGCATCAGCAACATGGCAATTTCCCTCTCAGGAATACCCTCTCATGAGGTTCTCCTAGGTTCCTACGAAATTGGCAGTCCTCTTTTCTCGGAAATGCCAGTCAGGTAGGCTTCCTTGGTAGATTTCCTGGACATGCTATCCACTGCAGAAGCCATACTTCATGTAAGCTGGCGACCGAAAGTCAGATTACAGAAATTAGGCTTTAGGTTAGGGGAGTTAATAATTTTCAAGGGATAACTATTCCGCGCACGCCCCACTTAAAGTGAATAGGTTACATTTGAAAGCATGAGGTAAATAAACGAAGACAGTTATCTTCTTCCAAGTTTTTATTTAATGATTGTCCATCTTACTTAAAAAAAAAACTGATCCTCTGGACACAGCACTCCAAAAAAGAAGGCTTGGACCTTGCGCCTCCAATCCCAAAACCTTTCCTTCATCTGACTCATGCACACTTTAGTCGAGTTCTAGGGTTTTGCCGTGGCTATTTTAACGATTATCGTTTTGCGGTGTGGTTATTAATCTTCAGGAAAATGGACAATATCTAGAGCCTTTCGCACCTTTTGCTTGGTTTAGGACTTAAAAAGAGGTAATTTCAATGAAGGAAAAACAGCTTTGGGCCATCCCTTTACATTATGATTATCTAGAAACTCTCTCCGTTTGTGTGTTTCTCTTTCCTAACCCTGCCCCTAACCATGATAATACATCAAATTCTCCTGTAGGAAATCTAGTCGCGGACTCTCTGACAAGTTGGTTTAGCCTCGCAGATTTTAATAATCATCTTTCCTGCGGAGAACAACATCTAGCTTCCGTGTTTTTCGGGTCTATTCTCCGAGACCCGACGATACAAACGGTGTGCACTCTTGGAGCGCATGACTTGTCCGTGACCAGTTGTATGTACATCGGGATGTTGCGACTTGATAAAGCATAAATTACCACTTCTCTACAGTATAGCATAAGTATCACACGTGCTGATTCTTCTTGCTTTGCCATATTTTTCCTTCATTTTGCAACAGCTATATACACTTATGGTTTTCACAATAATGGCCATTTTGGAAAAAAAAATACTGCTCCAGCCGTAAGAGGTCAAATCTGGAAAGTCCAAATACATTAATTTCCCTCTGAACCAATCTTTTGCTTTTATTTGGCTTATTGAACGTTAGCTAATGGTCCTACTCGTTTATCTTTTTTTCTTTTCAGCTTTTATTTTATATAAAAAATATAAAAAGCATTATAATTCGAGCTGCGACACCACATGTTAGTAATAGTATGATGGGCAACCAGCGAAATAAACGGCACCATTTGCCTGGGACGTGAATAAGTACGGTTAAATACATGTACTCACATTCGGGCTTCAGAAATCACGACCAAAGGTCTTGCAAATGTTATATCATGGAGGGAAATATAATTCGAAATTTCGAAATACTGAAGCTTTGCGGAAGAAAATTATAGACTAGACGCATAACTAAAAATGTCAAATGCGGTATTTCGTTTGTGGTCCGAAAACTGGTCCATATTATGTTTGCCCCAACGAGTGCACGTGCTGATGATTTTTGTCTTCCTGAAGCAGCACTTTCTCCTGAGCCTAGAACCCCACTTGTTATCCGTTACGAGACACTGAAGAAAGGTACCTTCTTGCAACTAGATATCGATACCGTAGTAATCGGTGGTATTTTCTCAGAAAACAAATTTATAAAAGAAAAGAAAATATAATGATGTACCTAACAGGTATAATCTTGTTTACAAGTTCTTGTTACATGTTAATAAGTATTTGACAGACGTATTTATCTTATCAAACGATACTTTGGGTAATCGATATCGTATAAAGTTGATTACTTGACAAGGAAACTTACAGGGGAGATTCCTGGGCCAAGAAAACCATTCTTACTAATAACGTGTGGATAAACTATCGGCGAGACCTTAAAGAGGGGTATCGCTATGAGATTTTTCCTGCACTCTCTGATATAAATTAGTCTTCATCTTTATGACATCATCTTTCATCAACCTTGGTGGCATCCATCTCATATGAATCCGACATTGTCACCAACGATTTTCATCTTCATTAGTGTCTTCACATATAAGTGACCTGCTTTAATCATTAATGTCCAACGGGGTTTTGATGCTATATTATGCTTTCCCTTCCCCATCCACCCAAACCATGAACAGAAAAGTGAGCCATACAAGCATTGATGAGGGGCATGGCAATTCACGTGTCCCCGCCCACACNCTGTCTCTTATACACATCTTTTGAGCTATCTTAAATTTTCTTCCTTAATGCTTGCACACCTTCTCAGCAACCACTGTGGCTTTCCCTCCCAATCCTCCCCACGAAATACCCTTTATATATAACCACTGGGGGAGTGAGGTAGGAGAATGAGGTGAGGTAAGCGTGATCCTATTAACGAAGTCCGGATCTGATTTGTCGGTCCAAAACTGAGCCCTGCAACATGTTGAGAGCTTACAAATATTTATCCTGCACTTGGCCACATCCCTTTAGCTTGCACAGCATGCATGTCCCCACGTTCCCCGCTAGGCCCTATGCGTCATCCAAATTTGCTACGGAGGGGTCAGCGTGACCCCACCACAACCTGAACTCCAGGACCAGATTTCTGGTTTGTTAGGCAAAAAATTCGTCGTCTTTCGCCTGTTCGACAAAAAAGAAAAAAAAAACCCAAAGGATAGACA
>JAWQUT010000073.1:692181-713095 GCA_033807755.1 Ellobium chinense
CGCCCCTCCACATAAACACATGCTCAACCCCAGGTGCCGCTTTTGACGGATACGTGATGTATGATTATGATGTTCTGTATGAGTACCCCTCCCTCCCGTTTTTTTTTTTTTTTNATTTTTTTTTTTTTAATATATATATACTATCAATCGCTGCGCTTCCATACAAGCCGTTTCCTCTCCTCTTTCACTACATTCCCCCTATTCCACAAACACCCACCCATATACTGTGTGAAAGATCCTGACGCCATCCCACTGTGATTCCCACGTTATTTGCAGGGCTCACTACAACCCCGTCATTATCGACGGAGTAAAACAACAACCAAAAAAAAAAACAAACCTAACACAGAACCGTCGAAATCGAGATTTGTCTCTCAACTATCAGACAAATTAATTAGAGATCTAATCGCCTGACTGCATGCTATAGGTTAAGAATGACTAAACTGTGTGCCTGACTATGTAGTATGAAACTCCAGCGTCCTTTGAATTTGAAGTCAGGAATGGGGCATATTCCCCTCTTCCATTCCCACTACTGCATAACAAAGAAAGGCTTTTGTTTTTCGTCTGTTGGTGCAAAAAAAAGAAAATAGGTACAACCCCCCCCCCCCCCCCCCCAAAAAAANTGTGTTGCAATTACTTTGTCAAGTGCCCCCCCCCCCCCAAAAAAAAAAAAATTAGCTGTCTCAAAGCAACTCCCTGCCCAATATGTGTCGAGTCGATTCATCTGCCATCCCCTTTCCCAATCCCGATTCCCCAAAGCTATGGTATGGACCTGTTGCAAATGCCCCTGTCAATCACACGATCACGCCACTCACAAACAGGCGCCAGTCCTCAGAGTTCTTTGGTGTTTATGTGCTGAGAGAATGCTGCTTGTTTGCTGCACTGCATTATGTTTTGGCGAGTGGTACATATGGCTAAACCATCGTGGCGAAGTTGCTCTTTCCATTTTTAGGCCTAGATCGTATGGAATCCCCAAATTTCTGGAGCGAGCAAGTAGTGGAAGCAGTGGCGTAGACTGAGGCGGGGCTGTGTGTCTTCGTATTTAAAGTTTGTGCTGTTGCAATGGGCCCCAGATCACCGAGTACCGAGGTGTATCACTAGTACATGAGTGCCATCCCCACCTCAACCACCCACACCATTACCGTCCATGCATGTATGTCCCGCCCCCCTCCCCTCCAAAATCAATAAATCTTTTTAACGCCACTGACTCGACATAATATCTAAAGCTTAATGTGACCTATTATAATGAGCTATGGCCAGCTGCCACTGCTTCTCTCACTCCTAACATTGGCTTAATCACTGCCTAACTGGGGTCTCCGGTGCACCAGGCGACCGGATAATTGTCAAGTGCTACTGTAACAAAGTCAAGTGCGAGAGCTAATGGAATTACAAGTACATCTTTAGCTTTGCTAACCTGTCTTTCCAAGCTAGCTTCTCGTTTTGAGTTTCCACGAGCTGACACTTATTTTATAACTGGAAGGATGATGGCAATAACAACATCAGCAATAACATCACAATGAAGGTGACAAGAGGTACAAACAAATTTAAAGCATCTCCTCTGATTTACTGTGATCCACCGTATTTCAAAATGCATGCTATTTTGTGCATAAAAGTGGAAACTAAATCACTGCATGTAATTAATAGCAATATTCCGTGGAAATGCAATTAAGAAAAAGCAAGTCTAATTGCAAACAGCACTGCATACTGAAGCACAGGAAACTAAACATTCTGTGATAGTGCTGGCAGTGAAACTTCAGAGAAACAGACGACAGTACCCCACAGGTATCCAATTTTACACTGATTACTTTGCTGATTTGCAAGCACATTTTGGAAACTCTACCAGTACAAACTAATTCATGCACATGAGCTTTCTCCTGAGAGTGTTCAAAATGCTCTTCCATTAGGTCTTTCCATTCACTCTCGACGGAAACTCCCGAGAACACTCCCAGTACAAGCGCAAGCTTCACTGGAGGCAATCAGTGCTCAGTTTTATTAAAAGTCAATGAAAACTGTTGCAGTCTGAAGTTCCTGACAGATTATGAAATGACTGAAATATGTACCCATTACAACTGTGTAACGCAGTACAAATGTCACTGACATGTGTAAAAAATCCTATGTGACACAGAATGATGCTATACTCAGAAGTTGACTTGATATTATGGTGTTACAACATGTCTTGCTGAGGACCACATATTTGAAACTCAAGCAGTTTGATACTGTAATATATTATAATTCTTCAGTTAATGTTCAGCATCTTGTTAATTTCATGTGAAACCCACAGTGACCAATGATATTCATGAACAAGCTTGGCTAAAATGTACTAAATTATGGTGTTGTGCTAAGTGATTAATTTTCAAAAAGGGTTATAAATTAATGATCATTTAGTTCTTGGAACACCCCACACACTTGACACTGCATTTGTCTGTATTTTATATACTGGCATTTTTTTCTAGAATATAATGTGGTCCACACTAATATGAAATATGTAATCTATAGATTACTTTAGCCACTCAGTGGGCAGTGCTGGCAGTGGTAACTCATAGTCATAAGACTGACTCCAGCATCCAATCAACACAAATGAAGCAGAAGACACCGTGATGTAAATATCCAGAAAGAAACTATTAAGAAATCTCTGTGAATAAGACCCCTTGGCAAAAGCACAAGGTAGGGAACATCTGATTTTTCAGTCACTTACTATGTTTCATGCCTCAAGTCATAGAGATACACTATAATAATCCTAGAGAGTGTACAGTCTCCTTTTGGTCAGTAGTTGTTGCAATGGTTTCAGTTTAATACACATCATGGTGCCCTGATTTCACAATTTAAATGGCAAGAATGCCTATCTCAAATAAAAGGCACACTGCTTTTGGTGCCATTAGACTGAACAGAGGGCTTCCCACTTCCCACAAAAATTTAACACAGGGGAAGGGATGATAAACAATACATGAGTCAGGCTTTTGGAGGATGATTTAAAAGTGAGCCTTGAGTTGAAGAAAACTAAGGTGAACTTTGTGAAAGAAGTGAGACAGATAAGATAGGATCAATTCTATCTGTCCATACACACTGTCTTGTTTACTAGCATTATACGCACATACCCAGCATAAACCATCATCGATTAATCTAAACTACCATAGACACGTGCACACGCACATATATGCACATACTTATACAAAATATAGTTTGTGCACACAAAGTGCAGAGTCACAGGTTAGGGAAGAGCACTGATTCCAGTGGCCAGTATTAAGCACATACTTTATTTGTAAATACAATATAAGATGTAGAGGTCAAAGAGTCCATGAGCTCAGGTATTGTGCAGTATTAATTATCTGCTTTTCAAAGGGAAGGACAAAGTTCAAGACACTAAGTGATATACTGTACTCGCAGAGTACCTACACTACAGTCATTCTGATGTCGAGTCTCAGCAATGAAGTTCACATTGGCACATTACTTTATTTTTTATTAAGCCTTTTTTAATTTAAGTCCTGCTTGATAAACAGAGCAGGGGCTGTTATGTACCTGCCACCCTGATTGAAATACGTCTCCCACACAAAAAAAAATAAAAAATGACACAAATGATGAATGATGACATTGACAAGTAATTATTCTATGGCTCAAACAAACAAAATATTTGTTTTAAAAAACAACGCCCACATTTTATCTTGACACCATCTGTTCATCTAGGCCTAGCCATTTACTCATGCCTGAAGTTTTGTTTGTTATTGCATTGTTTATTTATGTTGACATTGTAGAAGGAAAAAAAATGGCAGAATAAAATGAAATGGACAAGAAGT
Organism: Ellobium chinense; assembly: GCA_033807755.1. Taxonomy (NCBI): domain Eukaryota; kingdom Metazoa; phylum Mollusca; class Gastropoda; order Ellobiida; family Ellobiidae; genus Ellobium; species Ellobium chinense. The sequence continues at coordinate 695,970 of JAWQUT010000073.1, forward strand.
GTCTTCAAGAACAGCCTGGGAAGAGTTATTGGTGTAGGTGAATCAGAATCCATTACTAGTCTATATTCTATGTATATTATTATAAACAGACAAAAGAACAAAAACGAATTAATTAAAATAAAATGAGAGGCAAAGATCATGTGTTCAATGTAGAAACAGATCTGACTAGTCTAGACTTTGAATGAAAACAAGGAGCAGGATTAGATCTAGACTATATCATGGTCGCAAATGAACACAGAACAGCATGAATGAATGAAGAGGGCAGAACGACCTGAAAATTAAAGGGAACATTTTCGGCTATCTCCCGGGACAGGACCGCTCTTGAGTCTAGTCTAGAGATGCAGTTCATTTAGACAAGTCATTTGTTTAGCCACACGATCGGTCCTATTCCCTGATTATCCCACATTTCCTACTTCACATATTGTGGGATTGAGACACAAACTGAGAAATGAAGTAGCTGAAATTAAATGGTTTCTCCTAATTACAACATGATGTCACTCTGTGCTAGCAATCCGTCCACTGCCAATGTTTATTTTTATGTAGAGCAAGAAATGAAACGTAGCAACGTAGTCGTAAGAAGCCTACCTAAGTCCTAACGGTTGCCTAACGTTCTTACCTGCTTTGTGAAAGTTTCCTTTAAATCAATGATGACTGGGTGTGTGTGTACAAACTCATCCTCATCTGTCCTTTGATTGATAGAGAGAAAATAATGGCATAAAAACAGCTGTAATCCTAATGTTACTCCAGCAGCAATGAAAAATTTCCGATAGCGAACACACAACCGTCGACTGGAGTCCACCCTGGAGGCTGCCATTTTGTAAACTGAAGAGCGAAGAATAAATTTTGTACCTTTTATTGCGAAGAGCACAGTGGGCGTCGTCAGATATTTTGCGGCTTCGGCAAGGTGTAAAGTCTGGTAGCTATTGAACGGAACGATGTGGAATAGAAACATTAGTTCGCATGAGGGGGAAACATATGGGTTTGCAAATTTGGATACAAGAAAGTTTTTGAAGAGGGAAGAAAAATATTTACAATAATAATAATAATTTCAAAAAAAAAGTCAATGAAAAATAGTAATAATTTTTATTATAATAATGCAGTCACACACAAATATTGCTATTTTGTCGCTCATCCTTAAAACACATTCGGAGTGCTTTTTAGGGAGAAAAAATATAAACTTTTAACATGTCAGAGGCAAATTAACACCCATGCATACACTCATGCAAACACTGCCCCGCCCCATAAACATACAGAGTAAAAATACAGACAGACACACACACACACACACACACACACACACACACACACACACACACACAAACACACACTCATACACACACACACAACACACCAAAATCAAGCTGTGATATAAAACAAAGAAACAAACAAACAAACAGAAATTTAACATCTGAAAGTTATCTTGACTTCTGTCGAATATCGTATGTTGCCCAGATCTCACTACACAGGTGTAACTAAATTTAAAACTTTCTTTGCATCACATTAGGCCTAACTCACGATCACAAATTAATGCCATCATAGCCAGCAGTCCAACATTACTCTAATCACCACAGTCACAATACAACTGGATTTCAAAGTTCATCCATTCCTCACAATCGTTTAAACAGACTACAGGATTGCACTGTGGAATCACTACCGTGACAAGATGAATAGGAGTAGCAAGAGCATCAAATGTAACAATTATCAATGTTTGAAATGTATCGACATTATAATACTGTATATGAAAGAGACAGCTAGTCCTATTGTTTGCAGCCTTTAGAATGTCAGAGTAAAAGAGTTTCCTATTTATTTACATCAAGTAACCAAAGACACTTTTAAATTTAAGAGGAAGAAGAAAAAAAGAGCAATGAAGTATATTAACGTCAGCACAGTGTTTAGCTATTGTTCGTACACGCGTAAGAGATTCTTCGAAAAATGTCCCATGGGAAAATCTTTAACACCGGCAGTTAGCAGTCGCCAATTCTTAAATGGGTCACCAATGTTTTTCAAAATGTAGTGTCAAAATCTCCTGTGAACATAAGATATGTGTAAAGAAAACAGTGGCGAGTATTCCTTGAGCAATTGTAAACTTTTGGGACACATTACATTATTTTAGGGAAATGTATTACACAGATAATGTTTTGATCGTAAGGATAGATCTGATGCAACGAATCAAGAATGTGGCCAAACCAGGCTGCACATATTATACAGCAGCCATTTGGGCAAATCAACAAATAACGACATTTGAGTCTATTTGTGATATGGCAATTACATCGATTGGTTGCATGGAAATGGGTCAGGGTCCTCCCAGCCAATCATTGATGAACTTCTCTGGTATTTGGCCGTTGTATGAGCAAGATGGCAGTCAGTATAAATACACACCGCGTTCGAGGCAAGGTCGCGTCAACGAAGCACGGAAATTGCTCGAAATTATTGATACATGACAATAAAACTGTACAGTCAGTGCTAATATCTGCTTTATTTCAGCGCACTGTGGTCTGGTTGAGCTGTTTTACCCAAAACAGTTTGCAAAGTCAGCTTGCCAACCGCTGCTACACGGTGCGGTTCCTGGTCCAGCTGGTGACTGCCAACGACCAGGAACTGAGTGGAAATCTTCATTTCTGTCTAGGCCTAACAGCAACGATTTTGGAGGAAATCTTATGCAAGCCAGTGCCTGATAAATCTGGTTTGCCAGCACCACCGATACCCTGACCACCAAGCACTGGCCACTGGATCCTCGCTCTCCCTGGACTGGAGCCATGGCTTGGTCTTAGCCGGATGTTAATGATGGTGATTGCTTTGGCCTCAGAGGTGGAGCCGAATTTCGCCTATTAGAATATCAGCTTCCTGCAATTTACTCAGCATTATGAGCACAAGGTATTCATGAAATGCATAGTAGTCTAATCAAACCAGATGTAATCTTCCCAGTTGGCTTATCTGTGCTCAAAGTCACTGTGCCAGCAATGTTTTCTTTGGTCAACCAGAAAATTAACCCCTATGAAATATGAAGCAAGTGTAGAGTCAGTTCTCACATTAAAAAAGTTGGCATGAAATTCATCATATTTTGGTTGGCACCTAGTCTAGGACATGCACGCACTGAATTGGACATTGGTGTAATCTTCAAAGGAAAATAATATTCCGCTATCTGACACTGGGTCACACGGCTGTCGGCAAGGGTGTTGTGCGGACTGCAAGTGCTTAGCGCTTCTATCTAACTACAAACAATGTTTTCTCATGATCATATAAGCTTGAGGAGACATAATCCCATAGTCATAAATTTGAGGAAGGGATAGTATGTTTTTAGAGGCATTTTAGATTTTTCTCGAGTAATGCAAACTGTAGTGTGCAGGAAAGAAAGGGAAATTTGGAGTATGTTGAAACTTAAAAGGCGAATTGTGCGATTCCGCAATCTGGAGAAAGCACTGCAACTAATGTTAAAAATATATACTAATTCAATCTCATAACTCTTCAGATAGCCTACTTAAGATACACTTAAAATAAGTTATTACGGCTACACTACAGAACTTTATAAAATTTATAAAGGAAACCTGGCTTTATTGACAGAATTCTAAATTCCTATTCCTCCCTCTTCTTAGTTATTCTGTTTGGGTGGAAGTTTGCATTTCACGATTCCACATTTTAACCAAAAATTGCAACAAAAAAAATTGATTAAAACGTGCACCAAAATTTGCAGTTCTCAAACTTAGTGATACCACATGGTGAAATTTACAAGGTCAAACAAATGGATGAAAAAACTTTAAAACATTAAAATAACAAATATTAGGTCAAGATCTTGATCTAGGCCTTAACTAGGCATAAAAGAAATGCCTTTGTTTTGTAAATTAACTGTAGACAAAAAAAATGTGTCATAACATTCCACGGATGAATAAGAAAGACATTGTAGATGAGATTATCAAACTACATTACAATGAAAAGCTGTGGCAACTACAGTAGAACTATGTGACCATGAAATTGAAGGGATCAACAAAATTTTCATTTGTTAAACAAGTTTGTATAATGCGTTTACAATACACTTTACAGGGTTGCTAGCAGCTGACCCAAAAGTTATCTGAAAATTTTGCGACGGCCCGATATCCTCGCGAATTTATGTTATCATATATGATATGCCCACTTTCCCCTTGTATTTGAAGTATTTCTTAATTAATTTATAAAGTAATGGAAAAATTGGCAATCTCCAAAAGGAAAAACATCAGATTTCTGATAATTATAAAATCGGCAACCCTGACTTTAAGGGAAAAGTCAGAAGGCATTGTTTCTAGGTGACGGCTTCAACATTTTTGATTAATTATGGCATTGTGTATTGTTGGTTACTGGTGTACATTGTGATTATCTTTGATTGATGCAATATCCCCCACACGCTGACCCTTATGCACCAAACTACCAATGGACACTGGAGAGGAAATTGCCACCGCAGCGGCTTGTTTTATTATCTGCTCGTCACTTTTTCCTAAATTTCTGATTCGTCGCTTATCCTGCTAATAAATGTCCACTGAAATTTGTTGCTGGGTTAATTGAACATTTTTATATTAATAAAGAGGGCCGTTGGAAAGAGATTTTCTTTTCTAGTGCATTAATCAAGATTTTGGGTAAAATGTTGTACAGTAGTTCTATTGTACTAGCTAATCTGCTTTTGTGAGGTTTGTAACTCATTATATCACCACATTGCAATTTTTTCTACCAGACTGTTGCAAAGTTGTAGAAAAAAATTAAATGCGCTGTATTTCTTCCCGTTGTAAAATGCAGTGGCAGAAAAAGAACAGAGCAGAAAATGTCTGAGGTTGAAATTGCAAAATCATGAAACTCTAAAAAATGCGAGATGCCTTGGTAATTTGCGACTATGATTTTCCAGGAGGAAAGGTCTTGGTTTTGAAACTATTGTCTGTGTTCCATGTTTTACCCAGGCTATTTTAGCAGTGTATGCATAATTGCATACAAATTCTCTAGTGCAACAGCTGTCCTGTGACAAGACATATTGGCCAAAATACATAAAACACACAAATGCAACTTACTTTTAATGATTAAAACAGTGCCACCAGAATTTAATTTCTACATGTTGGGAATGGCATCCATCAATATGTGTTAGACACTGGGTTAAACAGGTGCTGTAGACCATTTTACCACAACAGTCAAGGAAGCACCAGTTTAGTTTGCACATTCCCAACTTTCATTCAAGCAGCCTTTCTTTTCTAACAAAAGAAGTTAAGTGAAATTACTACCCTTGTCAAAAAATTCGCCTTGTCTAAATACCTCAGTATGGAAACAGTGGCAAAGAATTATACAGTATTTTCCAAAGTTAGAAAGTCCTGGCCATTCCATTGTACCTAAGTTCTACCATAGCTTGATCTAGTGTCGACAAGTTTTTCTCATTTATTGCTTTGCACTTTCTCAAAAAACCACAGTGCATGTGGTCAAACAAAATGAGAATGTTCAGGGCAAAGATTGATAATTGTATTTGTTAGCTTTCGAAGTGCATGATGCACAAACCTCAGAAGAACACTGTGCAGGAAAGGATAGTGTTGAAGGCAATAGAACTGTCAAATTGTCACAGATATCGATATTTAATGGTTAAGAATCCGCTTAATTGCCATGTTTACTGTACTTTATTATTTTAATATCATTTAACAGAAACAGACTACAGTATTTTCATTCCTAACCAGGCTCACACAGATTTGTATGGGTGTTTACACCTTTCAAACACCTGTTTAACTTTTTTTACATTTTAACGAAGTTATCTGGCAACTCAAAGTGCAAACTGTAAGAGGAAGAAAGAGCATTGTGTAGATGGGGGTTTTTGTTCACTGGCGCAGTTGACATTGGTTAACAGAAAGCATTGATGACTTAAAAAGGATGGTACATGTATATATATAATATACAATCATTGGTATATACAATCTTTGGTATATATACAGTCATTGGTATATATACAATCATTGTAATCCACATCATTTTGGAAACAATACTTTGAGTTCATTTTAACCCCTGAAACCCATAAAGGATGATTTTCAGTGCAAAAGAGAATCCACGTGCCAAATTTCAGGTAAATGAAGGTAGAAATAGTTGAGTTTATGGCATTCCTAAATCGAACAATTTTTTTTTCTCTAATTTCATGATGCATTGATCATGTGAGAACTGCCATGTTGTTCTGTGGAAAGTATTTTAGCTGGCATCAGTAGGCCTACCTTAATAATAATGGAAAGGAAAGCTTAAGATAATAAACCAGAATGAGAGATAAGAATACAATTTCCATGGAGTGTGCATCTTATCATTTAAAAAAAAACATGATTGATTAATCTGAAAGCACAAAAATATATCTTGTATTTCCAGGGTTATTAGAAGCACAACTTGTGCATGTAAATCATAATCAAAACAGAATTTACCCAAGGATCTCAATAGTTGCTATTATTTGAACCATTCACTGATAAATGTTTGTTTTTTTATAATATGTAGCCTATATAAATGGACTGCAACTGTGATCCTAATAGTAAAACTAATACCTGGCTTATGCCTCCTTTCCTCTCAATAGGTTGGACAGGTTATTTTTGCTGCTTGACACAGGATCAACATCACTAATTAGGAAGTCAGCAGCAGAACAGCTTGGTGATGTTGTGAGACTCCATCCGCATGAACTCAGTAACCTGTTGAGCAAAGTATGTTCATTAGACTGGAACCTTGAACCTCCATTAAACAGCTGATATTTTATCACCTTCAAGTCGTTCATGTTTGACCACAGTTTCATTGTCCTTTTCAGCCACAATTTGATCTGATAACTCAATAATTTACAATAGTCTGGCATGCAAAAGGATCTTGATTAGACAAGAGCACATAAGCTTAATTCTATAATTGTAATATCTTTTCCTATTAGGACCACATTCAACATTACTGTGGGTGGCTGGGAGAGGACAAAGCAAGGCAGGAAAGTTAGCTGACATCACTTTAATGAGATTTCAGCTGGAATGATTAAAAATCTTTTTCATCTATATGAGCTTGTTATATCGTATGTCCACAGTAGTTGTATCAAAGTATTAGGTAACCAAATTCTGACAGGTTAGGATTAGTATCAAAGGAAAGGCACAGATTACTTCAGTCAAAGGCCTGAGTTGGAAATATTCAGACCTTAAAATAGAAATGTCTTGGGTTCAAGTCCTGCTGTGGCCATGGTTCCAGTGCCTTTTGAAAATATTTTATTCACATTCTCCGCCATCTGCCCATCTATCAGAAATTGGGAACTTGGCTATAATTAGTCAAAGATCTTGTCTGAATGCTAATGCTTGATGCTATAAAATAGTAGCAGCACTGTGTGCTCCTAAGAAAAGTTAAGAAAGTTGCTGAGAAATCCAGCTTGTTATAATATTGATAATGTGAAGTCATGTAAGTGGGATACAAGACGAATCACCCATAGCTATTCAGTGTGCAGTGTTTGTTGAAACTTTCCTTTCATTCCAAACTGTTAAAGAATTCTGCATTGTTATTTTCATTCTTCAGATTCACAGCTACTTGTGCAGTTCTAGCTGGGAGACTAGGGTAGCAGCAGGACTAGCTGTGGATGCCATTGCTAAGAATGTACCACAATGGGAACCTAGAGGTGCCCCGAAATCAGGTGTGCCAGTTGTTTATCGGTGTACATCAGGACCATTGCCCTCTGTTGCCTAAGTACAAACTCACTACCCCATAATCTAACTTTCAGTTTCCATTGTTTACATTAACTGGCCTCATTTTGATGTCATGCAGGGCATAGGCATAGGATCCTATTCAGAGACTTGTACATAACTTATCACAATAGCTGCTTAAGGTTATCAGCACTTTAGTTTTAAAAGACATGATATAAAAATTGATAGTTTTTTTCTTAAAACACACTATCATTTAAGTTGCAGATAGAAAGTGGACATTCTCATTTTATAGTCATACACATAAAATTCAACATGTAGAGTCGATCAGATTTATTGACTCATTTAAGAAGCAGATGTTGGTCTACCAAGATGGAAGAGTGTACTTGTCATATTGAATTTTCATTAATGGACTTCCATGTGATGTCACTGATATAATAATATGTGTATTTCCTTATGTCTGCTAGAGTCCAGCACAGCAAATTATGTTGGTACAGGTACAGTATTATTCTCCCAGTTTGACGTGAAGAGAGTGCTGGAGTGCGGAGCCTCACTGCTGGCCTCAGAAGGAGATCAGTATGATGTTGCACAACCAGTTGTGGGTGAGTGAATGCAGGATGAAATTGTCTGTCACTATCTAAAGATATTTGAAACAGACTTAGTTTGGAGCTATTATGTTGAATGTTAGAAAATTTTATGCTCACAGAGAAAGACCCAGAACATGCTTTATCCATTCTGGTCCTTCACTTCACACTTTTACTTGTTTGCAGAGAATGCTGACTTCTGAGTTGGATGTTTATTTCTTCAGTGAGGCTGTTAACAGTGCTCATATAAACCTACCGCATCTACTGTTTGCAAGTATCATCAGGTTGTAGCCGTGGAAGTTACAGGTTTAGAAATTTACAGTCTTCCATAATCTTCTAAAATATTATATGCTGTAGAATGCTATAGGCCTTCTCTTTAGCGCTTTGAATTAAACATCAGTGTATTTTACAAAGATGCTGTGATTTTTGTATTAAATACAAATATTTGTATTAAATACAAATTTCAGATATGGATGACAAAGAACAACTGCTACAGCAGAGACAACTTTTGAATAAGCGCCTTGGCTTGGACATTGCTGGCAGTCTTGGCATAGATTCCAGTAATCTTTTCAATGATGATGATCTGCGAATGAATGTTGATTCTGCTTTGCCAGGCACCAACAACAACTCACAGGTAGAGAAACCAAGACTCTCTTCGTTCATGCTATTGTTTATAGTATGTCTAATTTGACACTCTGTTTATCATTCTGTTACCGGTATTTATTTATGTTTCAGTAGTCTATAGAAATTGTAAAGTGTATTAATTAACAATATTCAGCTTTTGTGAACTATTGTGTTAGAAATAAATGAACAAGCATAAAAAAGAAGAGTTTGAGACTATACTCAGGCCTTGGGCACATTTCCCATAGCAAGTAATCTTGCCCATATCAATGGATGTTGTTGTTAGCTGGCTGATGTTAATGGAGGGACTTAATCTTTATAGTGAAGCACAAATACATTTCAACATAGTGTTTTAGCCACAACATAGATGTGCACTGACTCAGCTACGTAAAACAACTCTCTTGCATTGCATATTGTGGTGATTCAAAGTAAGCGACATTGAGTAATGGTTTCCAGAGTAGTTTCACAAATTGTATAACAATTAACATACAGTGAATGTCTCTTCTTCCTTTGCCAAACACATAGGGAATACATTTTCATAATAATGGGTAATAGAACTGAGACCTAGTAAAGAAATTACTGATTTTGTAATTAAGACATATGATGACTGAATTTTAGATTTCTTGCTTTGAAAGAGAGGAGGTGAGGGGAGGTTATAAATAAATAAATAAATATGACTTTATTTACCCCGTAGGGAAATTGTTTTACAATGTCATACAGTGTTAAACATCTCATTCATAATACAACACATATAACAATACACATCATACATGTAAATACATAATATTACAAATAAAATGCATAACAAAGTCATTGCTGGTCGCCAGCGGTGCAGCGCCCTGGTCCCCCCAGCTCTAAAGCCAGGTACTCATTTACACCTGAGTCGAGTGAGGAAATGGAAGCGAAGTGTCTTTCCCAAGGACACTACAACGTAAACCGCCCAGCTCGCGAGTCAAACACATAAACCTTAGACTTGAAAGTCTTCAGTTTCTGAGTACGACTCACAAACCGCACGGCCACGCTTATGAGTAAGTCTCTGATGGAGCAAAGTAATAACCCATGGCTCATGATGCCTGACTGCAATTTAATTTCATTATTAATTATTATTATTACAGCCGGTAGTGGAGCTACTGAAACAACAGTTGGCTGGGGCCAAAGGTCAGATGAGCTCTAGAGAGAGAAATGTGGCTAAAAGAAAGGCAAGAACTTTGTCAAAGCAACTGTCCAGGTAGGCAATGAGAAAGACCTTAAAAGGCTAGCAGTAAATATTCTTTGAAACAAATCTCACTGAAGCTTTTTAGCTGTCATTCTTGATCACTTCAGAAATGGCAGTATTTATATCATAGTGTTATATGATGTAAAAATAATCACAACTTTATGTGTCTTTCGGGTTGAGAAATGGTCTGTCCTGCTCAGACAAGAAGACTTGCTAAGCAGCAAAAACAATCATAGGAAAACTGACTTTTAGTGTTTACATTTGGCCAAAGCTCAATTGCATTTCAGATTTTTAATTTAAATTTCTGTACTGGTTTCATTAATTTCAGGGATTATGACACAAAATTGCTTGACATCAGGATCTCATGACTTTGAACCTGAAGATTTAAAAAACCTGCATGTTTATGTTGCCAAGTCCTTCATTTTCTAATTCAGATTCACACACTTGAACACCTCACAAACTTGAAATTGTGCACTGTTGCTTAAGAAATGTAATTCATGAAATTTTACAGTGTACTCAGTCTGAAATGTCATTATTGTTGAAGAAAGTAGATTGTAAGCTCAAATTTATTTTGAATGAATGAATGAATGAAGAACAGCATTTATGAATACATCACTGTCCTATCTGGAATAGGACATGGATTTGCTTTGTTTTGGGAAGTATACAAACACTAACTTTACATGTCTACCCACCATTCTTATAGCAACAACAACAGCTCTGATGAACCTTGCCCAGTCAAGAGAGTCAAACGAGAAAGGTCATCTGGGTCTGTGGATTCCAATGAGTCAGTGTCTCTGACTGAAGAGGTACGCCCTCACATGTTTACTTTTCATGTGACCCCAACATGTTTGATCATAATTCATATACATATTTGCCACATCATTGCCTAAGAGCCAGTCTCATGTATAATCATTTTGGTGGGATTGTTTGTTATTTCATGATTTGAAAGATCTTATCAAACTTTATACAATATTACATAATTCAAATGTTTTCATCAAGCTCTATAATTTGAATAAGGCATATTTTCATCTGAGCAGCAATACATAAAGGTGTCTAATGCTTGTCATATACAGTCCACCAGATTGGTTCAATCACTTTTTAAGCTTCTCTTGTAAAATTTCCCAAAATCATGTGAAGTGAAACTGGCTCTTATGTGAAGATACACTGCTCATGTTCAAGTTAGGTGTAGATCTTTCTTAATTGTGTGTAAAATGCAATGTTTATGTAATTGATTCAGTTATATTTTGTCTCACAATCAGATTAGGAACACCACATTTCGTTGATGAGCTCTCTAAATGAATCCATCATAGTAGGAGTTCATCTACATCTAAGATGGAGCACACTTACACTATCATTCAACAGCAGTGTTAAATTCATGTTTTCTTTGCAAATATTCTCCTGCAGTCTGAGGACTGGCCATTCCTGAACTTCTGTGAGGTGCTAATGAATGACCTGTTCCATAGTTCTTGGGAAGTGAGGCACGGTGCTGCTTCAGGCCTCAGGGAAGTTGTTAAGCTCCATGGCAGGGGAGCTGGCAAGGCAGAGTACATACCCAGCAATCAGGTATGCTTAGGAGGAGACACAGTCAATTAAAAAAAACCTCAAACATTTTAGGAAAATAAATTTTTTTTTATGCAATTATTTCCCATAACTTGAAGAGGAGCATGTGACTTGAGACATCAACAAGAAAGATATAATTGATATGAGAGCTGATCAGTTCCCTATGTTCTTCGATCTTAATTACTAGACAAAGATGTCCGTTGGAGAACATTTCAGTATGAAATCCACAAGAGCTTATATATTCTTGATTCATCTCCTCTAATCTTGTCTCTAGCATTAACCCAAGTATATCATGGGAGAGCCCCAAGATTAAACTACAGGATCACTTGTAAACTGAGGTGATAATGTATCCATTTTAAGTTCATAATTTTTGGAAGCATGATTTTGATCCTGTAATGATAACACTAAAAGCTCATTTTTTTGCCCTTTCTCTTGCTCTAAATGACAGAAATGACTGTTTCTAGGATTTATTACTGTTTTCTGTTGACCTGTACAGTTATAGAGGTTATTACTGTGCGTTGTGTTGTCACACTGTAAATCTCAGATACTTCACTTTTATTTTGCAGTTGATCTCTGTTAACCAGATCTGGCTTTCAGACTTAGCATTACGGCTCCTATGTGTTCTTGCTTTGGACAAATTTGGGGATTTTGTATCAGATGAGGTATGATAATTATCTTGATGACACCTGATTTAAATAAAACTTAGTGCAACACACTCTCTTTATTTTTCAGTATGACCATAAAATGACAGTCATATGTGGCATAACTCATGCTAGCTTGGTGCCACTTATAATTGTACTAAATACCACTGGAAGAAGAGATTATAGAACATGTTGAGAAAGGCTTCAGTAGTGTTTCTCTTCCACGAAAATAGTTCAAAACATTAGAGTAAATAAGTCATCTAGGAAATCAGTTTTAAAATGTGAACTATGTAACTCTTTCTAGTGCTCTATATGAACAGTCAAGTTTTAAGATTACTTTTTCATTGTTATAATAGATGCCAAAGAATATAACATGCCTGGTAACAGAATTACAGTGGCAAGTTGCTTTCTTGCTGTTCTTATAATGAATATCATCAGAATACATAAGCCTCAGAATTTACCTAAACCTCAACTATATCTCATGAATGATTGCTGGACAGGTTAAGAAGTTATTTGTTTTGGAACCAACAGACATTTTTATCTTGCATTATTGTGGGCTAAGATTGTTTGAAAGGGCAGTGGACCATCATTGTGAAAAGACAAAAATTTTGAGATAGTCACAACAAAGGAACCGCTTTATACTATATGAGTGGTATGGTATTTACCTCGTAAAATGTCAAATATTTATGCACAGTACTTTTTACGGAAATGTTTGTAATCCAGATTTCTGTGATAATGATTGTAATCCAATTTCTGCGGTCTATAAATATTCAGAATCAGTAATGTCTTGTGAGGCTGATATCTCAGTTCCAAGTCTGGCAACATAACCTTCATTCTGACTGGCAGAGAGACATTTTCTTCCATCTCTTGCCAGTCCTATTGAGCCGGGGAGAAAATCACACAGTCCCACTGATTACTTCTTTCAGGTGGTGGCACCAGTCAGAGAAACCTGTGCTCAGGCCTTAGGAGCTGTCCTCAAGTACATGGAGGAGCCAGCAGTGTCTGGTGTGGTGAATATATCCTTGCAGCTGTTGGCACAGGAACAGTGGGAGGTCCGGCATGGAGCCTTGCTCAGTCTCAAGTATATTTTAGCTGTCAGACAGGTGAGTAACATGGAAAATGTGATAAGTTGTCGGCTGTCACAGTGGCCCTTAGTGACTGCCTAAAGAACCTTAGCTAACTCTCATGACTGATAAAATTTTACCTGTGTGCCCTGCTTACCACTCTATCCTTTTGCAACACCAACAAGTCTCATCCCTCCTAGATTGATGATGCGGGATTGATGATATATAATCGGGGGAAAAGGGGTATGGGAAATAAGAAGCAGTACCATAGAAGAAAAGATTCAGTAAAGTGTGAAAATGAACTCGGGATGGAAAAAAATCCAGAGGTGAAGAAGATTAAAGAGATGTGCATTTGAGAGGGATGAAGGTGAGACAAGGTGATCAGAAACTTGTGTAAATGAAAATGCAAGTTTCCAAAATTGTGCAAGTCAGGTGCATTTGGAATGTGATTTTGATGACAGGAAACAGTTTTAGACAACTGTACAACAATATTTCCTTGGAAAGATACAGTTTGAAGATGCTGTATATTCAGTCTTACACGTGTTAATTAAAATAATGACACCATGTATATAGAAATATTTACTAGCTCAGTTTCAGCGGAATATGCAGATGTAAAATACTTTTTGTTTGTAAAGAAGTTTTGGAGAGATGTGAACGTTTAAAACATTCTGTCTTGAGTTTGAAAGTCTATATTATTTGCTTAGGATATGACTTCCAAACTGCTGCCAATGGTGCTTTCTGCTATACACCGAGGCTTGCAAGATCCTGATGATGACGTCAGAGCGGTTGCAGCTGCTGCCCTTATTCCTGTCACTGATTCCCTTGTTCACAATGTGCCATCACAGGTGGGAGAATATGAACAAAATCTTTCATTCATTACAACATGGAATGACGCTTTAGACAGAAATACTTTTGAATTAATTATATACTGCTAAACATAAATTTTGTTCTTTCTGTTTAATTGCAGGGTTTTGCATTTGCTTGCTACTATGCTGCTGTTTAATGTGAAATTTGATGAAACATACCCCTTTGGTCATATGTTATGACAGACACTGAGCTGTCTAATAATACATTTTTCTTGGTGCTTTTACATGGTGCTTAGAATAATGCATTATGCACAAGAATATTTCTCATGTCAGGGAGATTTACTGCCAGCCTAGTGAAGTGGCATTTTGCAAAATAGCATAACGAGTATGAATCAAGAACAGATTACCTTTCAACAACTATTCTTTCCATTTTCATATAGGTGCCAGTTCTCCTCAGCTGCCTGTGGGACACTCTTGCAGACCTTGATGATCTGACAGCTTCCACCAACAGCATCATGACACTGCTAGCTAAGCTCATGTCTCATCCTGCTGCAAAGTCATCTTCCTTGTGAGCTTTCTTCGTCATTGTGTTTCTTGTTGGCTTTTTGCAAAGTGGTAGGAACTTCTCAATACTGGAGAGACCAAAACAAAGTTAGATCTTGTCAAAGAAGCTTTCATTACCAATTCTAGCTCCTGACTCATTTTGCCTAAGAAATCACTTCCTCATCACTAAAGCCACATTAATAGTTTGAACCACTGTTAGGGAGTTATTTGACTCGTCTGTTTCGTTTATTTCAGTGTAACAGCCTCCCTCACTGAGTTAACTCCTCGCCTGTGGCCTTTTCTTAGACATAGCATTGTTTCTGTAAGAAAGGCAGCTTTGGAGACTTTGTTGACACTTCTGGATTTGCAGGATGGAGATGTAAGTGAGGGAACCACATTGCTGTTTAATTTCAATGTTGTGACATTTGTGATGCACTGATTTCTGGTGCAAAAGATGATCGGACAGCAGGCATTGAAGTCATATATCTGAAATACTCAGTGAGTTTTAATTGAAGATTCACTGAAAGTCTTAGATAAGTTCTGGAAAATTCAAAAGAAAATCTGTAGAATGCGTAGGTAATTTAAATTTAATGCGAAGTATTATATTTTGTAAGTTCTCACATTTGATAATTTCTTCATACTGATTTTTGATATTACACACTGTATCTCCTTAAAATGAAATCATGGTTCTGTCATTTCCACATTGTATCATTTCACTACAAAACTGGTCGTGATGCTTCATTGATTGTTAAATTACATGCAAATTGAAAGCATGACTCCTCATTTGGAAACAAATTTTTGGCACAAGAAAAATCTTGTAATGAAAGTTGCTTGCCCATCCACTGCGTGTTATGTCATTGTTGTATTAACAGCAAAACTGATTTTTAAGGAGGCCTTCTAGGAAAACTTCCACACACACAATGCCTGAGTAAAGCCATATCTGTTTCTGAAATCTGCTGCCATCACACTATAGTTTCAGTATTGAAAGATTAAGAAGTATAATCGAAATATACTTTTTAAAGCTTCTGTACTGTTGAATAAGATGTACACTGTGTGTTCCATTAATGTGTACTCCTAGTGTAGTTTTCCTGCCGTTTGGTATGTCTTTTTCGGGTTTTATTCACCACTTATATTTCTAAACAGAAAACGTGCCAGTGGCTAATTCCTATCTACCAAGATGCTATACGACATGTGTACCAAAGGAGTGTGCTAGAGGACAGAGTAGAACTGCTGCCCTTAATTGTGAAGGTGTGGCGTTCGCTGCTGCAGTGTGCCAACATGGAGCACCTGTATGTGCTAGCTGTGCCTTGGTTGGGAGTGTGGTTGGCCTTCCTAATGCAGCCTCCAAGAATGGCATATGATTCCAATCTTCTCATTGAGGCCAAGCACAGACCCAGGGTGAGAAGTTCAGCATGTTTAAAATGAATTCACGACTTTAAGATCTGAGGGATGAATCTCTTTCAAAATGTATTTATTGATATACAGGGATGTAAATCTTCCGGTTTTGGCCGGATTTTCCGGCCAACGGGCCTTTCCCGGCTCGGCCGGTGGCTGGTCGGCCGGTCGCGCCGAGGAAGTAGTCAAGCGCCGGAAATAATAATTATTTTTCTCGCTTGATTGCGAACGTTTTTAACTACGAAGTTACCGTTTAGAACTGGCCGGAAATTGCTTGCTTGTAGCCAGGCTGGACGATTGGACTAATGTTGGCCTGTGTTTGGCATATATACATGTAGATCTAGTCTAGTATGCCGGAATGATCATTGTAACATGCAGACTAACTTGATTTGCCCTGGCAAGATTTCAAATTGATGTGGCTGCTTTGTGGTCGTCACCCTGGTACACTGATGCAAACTTATGAAGGCTCCAGACTGTCACTGTCTGTCTCGTTAAAGTAGCGTGGCTTTGCACAAGGCCCTAGGCTTGTCAGTAGATCAAGTGACGTCTTTTCAAGAGATTTGGATTTAGTTGTGGCAGTTTTCATCCTAACTTTCGTGAACCATGAACAGAATGCTTGTCAGCACTTATGAAGCTATCCAGAAGCAGAAGTACATTTTGCTCAATGCTGGCAAGACCTCAGTGCAGTTTTATCACAGTTCACAGAAGCACTGTGAAGTCTCCAGTTGATCCCTCCCTCATTTACTACATGCAGACTGCTGCCACCAGAATGAAAAGTGCGAAGAAACATAAAAAGCTAGCTGTGCCCAAACTTAAAGAATCTGTGCATGAACTGTCCCTGATTCCTTCCCACTACAAAAGTGTGCCTTCCAAGAACCAAGAACATGTATCACAGGACCCCCCTGCAAAAAGGAAGGCCAACTTTGAAACAGCCCCTAAAGAGAAGTGGCCTTGTGTCCAAGACATTAGGGTTTTTTTCACCAAAAAGTAACTTATTATTATGTAGGTCATAGTGGATGCTTTCAAAAGAAAGCATGGTGAATAAATAAGAAAGTATGGTGAGTTCAAAGCAGT
>JAWQUT010000073.1:721899-744684 GCA_033807755.1 Ellobium chinense
GGTGGGATTGTGGCTTGATGATGGGTTTTTATGTCATGGTTGCATTTTTTATTTTTTTCCTTTCTTATGTTGTTGCATTTTGTGTTAATGAAGTGTAAAGTTGTGTTTGGCCTGTGGCCTAATAAACAAAAAATTGTAATAGAAGTATGATTCAGATGAGTAGCAGGTTTGCTGATCCAAATTCGAAAGACAAAATCTCCTTTTCCTATAGATGGTTTTGTTGTGTGGATTTCTTCTCTCTCTACCAGCAAGCAAACCTTCTTAATCACGTTTGGAGTTAAATCATTGTTTTTTTAACCTTCTCGTTACAGAAGCCTAAGCCTCTTGGAGCCAATAAACTGTTTTCTCTACTGTCGCTTACAAGAAATTCCACAATCTCTAAGTCTTCTTTAATTATTTGCAGAATTCAATGAGCATATTAAAAATGATGTTTAAAATATAGATCTTGCAGTTCGTTTTTGAGCTGCGAACCAATGCATCGAAAGGTGTAAACAAGCTAACCAGTTTCCTTAACAAGTGCTCCGCACAGAAGGCCACACCGAAACCGAAGTGAATGACCCAAACTTCAGGTTTAATTTACAAAATCAGGAGAGAATGTAAAATAATTCTCAGGTAGGTTCACAAATCTAGGGCCCATTCTCCACAATATTTTACTGTCGTCTTAAGGCATGTAACAGCATGTTATTTTCAGCCAATTAGAAGTCTGTAACCTTCTGTAAAATTTCCACCATTGGTTTGTGAGATTTTATCAACTGACATTATGACTTCTCTATGACAGAGTTCTGTGCAGCCTGGCCATGGCAGTGGTAGCCTTAGATGCCTTACCAGAGAAACTGAACCCTGTTGTGCGACCCTTGATGGATGTTATCAAGAAAGAAGAAAATGAAGCTTTGCAGGTGAAAACTACTTGTTTCATGTACCATCTGTATTATTATTTGAGGATGTATGTTTATGATTGAATATTGTTAGTGTTTGACATGATGATAACGGATTCCTGACCAGGATTAAGCTAGGATAAGGATAACTTTATTCTTGCAGTATTTACAGTTATTTATTTGTTACACAGGAAGTGAAAATATTTCACCTTTCCTGTCTCTATTTTACAGGAAGAAGCAGCTACTTGTCTGGCGCAGCTAATTAAAGCCTGTATAAACAGGGATCCAAGTCCAAATTCCAAGATTGTGAAAAACCTGTGTAACTTCCTCTGTGTAGATCCGTCCATCACCCCAAATGTCTTAAATCCTGTGCCTATGTCCCCTCAGTCACAGGGTGAGTCAAACTTATCAAAGTTGTGTCCACTTTGTTTTGTCTGTTACAGGCGGCACGCTTTTAGTATGATATCATAAAAATATTTATTCATGTTAAGTTTGTGAATTTGAAACACAAACTTGAGTAAGATCTAAGCAAAAAAAACTTATTGGGCTGAATATTAAAATGGTTATCATGCTTCATGTAACTTCAGATAAATAGCAGCTCATCAAATACTGTCATTTTGAATAGGGGCGGTTTTAATTAAATTGTCGTATCAGCATCTGTTGCTGCTAGAAGTGTGAACTAGTAGGAGATAAAGTCTGTATGAATGTTGGGCAGAAAGTCAATGGACATGATTGAGATGATTGACCAAGTCATGTTATTGACCGTTAGTGCTATGGTCTTTCAACAGTGAGAGTCTGAAGTGGATGTCCTTATGGAGCTCTAGATAATCGACCAAGTGGTTTGTTATTTGCTATAAGCAAAATGATCTCCAGTTCAGCAAAACTTTACATTTTGCAAGCACCTGATTGAGAATACACAAGGATTGATTGAGATCTTGCTGGTTCTCTTACTTATGCCAATTTCATCCTGTTACAAATCATATTGCTTAGATGCATTACTCAAATACATGGGTTCATTTTCATTCCATCCTTATGGAGGAAAGGTCCCCATGCAGTGATATAAATAGGGAACAGGAACTTATAAATTTGTGTATTTTTACCTGCAGGAGGTGACACAAGCAGCCTTGAGGTGTCTTGCTCAATGAATAGTGGAATTTTAACACTGTCAAACTTGCAGAAGGTATGTATGTAGTATGCCTATGATGTACTGTAGATATCACTGGGGTAGACAGCATTTCTGTTTGGTTAATGTGACCTAGTTAGTCAGTGGCCATTTCATATCATGACTGCAGTAGATGTGTAATGAACGCATAAACAATAGAACCTTAATAGGTATGCATTTGGGTATGGAGAAAGAACATATCAAACAGGTATAATTATTATGGAGGTCCATTTCAATGCAGAAAATTACGGACTAATTAGAAATCTGTGCTTGTGAATTTTATACTGAATACTGAGGTTTTCTTATTCGGTGGGTACTTAATATCAAGGTTCCACCAAATGATGTGTCACCATGTATAGAGACTTTCAGGGATTTAAATTTTCAGACTTTGACAAAATTTCAGACTGGGCCAAAGTCTGAAAATCTAAATGCCATGCAAGCATGGAGTAAACTTGTGAGATATGTAATGTGTACATTTTGGAGCTCATAGTTGAAAATAATCTATTTAGCACATGTTCTTGCAATCATTGACAAGCATCCAGATTCTTTAGTTTTCTTTATGTATTCACAAGTTCAATGTTATTTGTTAAAATTTTTAAATAATACCTTGTTTGTGTTGAACCATGGGAACCATGCAATGTATCCTGTATGAATGATGGATTTCATGTCTTTTGTTTTCATTGACAGGCACCCATTAACATCCCTGTACAATGCACTGTTTTTGTTTATCCCTCCTAGGTGAATGAACAGAGCATTAGAAGAAGGATGCGTAGAACTGCCAACTCTTTGAAGAATGATCCTGAAGCAGCTGCAGCTGCTGCCCGGTTAGAGGCCCAACTGTCTCATGAGCGCACAGAACAACTGGAGGTAGTTGAGAGTTTTACATTTTCACCTAACAACAAATCCTGCATAATTCAGTGCCTTCACTAATACCTGGAGAATAATTTTATGAAATATCAGTCAGGACTGCAACTGTGTTTGTCACATGTTGTCTCAGACAATGGAAAATGAGCAGTCATCTGAAACACTGCAGCACACTAAAAACATTTTAGATTTAATGAGATTCAAAATGCTTTTCCTGGTTCATGATACTGCACAGATGTAATAAGCTAGGTGTCTCTTTTCATTATTCACTCTAAATACCTCATTTGTAATATTTTTGTCCATTTCCATTGTTTTAGCAACAGAAACAGCTAACAACTCAGAGGCAAGGGGCAGAGACGGCCCTTACAGTTTTGTGTAAAACATTTGCATCTGAGTTACCTGAAAAACTGCCTTCACTGTGGACGGTGTGTGCAGACTCAATAAAACAGTTTGAAAACTCTCAGAAAGGTATGTACATTTGAACACACTAATTACAGAAACTTTTTATATGAAATTAATATCATTTCAATACACTTTCATAAAGTAACAGTTGGTCTAGATTAGTCCCATTAATATTACAAAATATACTTATTATAAAATGTGTTTGGGGCATCATATTATTTTGTAAAAAGCATGTTCGAGTGCAGATCTAAGCTGCATGGTTGTAAATCGTCTATTGTCAGTGCTCAAGTTATGACCATTAAGATTTTGTTTTAAGTTGCAGGAAGCAAAAAACAGTATGTGTATTTCTTAGAAGAAAATGCAGTATGGTCATGTGACTAAGCTGTATATTTATATTAAAGGAGTGGAACATAACAATTAACATGACTATCAGTAGTGATTTACAAAGCTGGTGTGCCAATAATTTGAAGTTAAAGGGGAGCAGATTTTAAGGCTTGTATCTTTCCAAACTTTCAGATACACTCAGACTGGGGGGACTGTTTTGAGATTATAGAAATGACTAGACAAACATCAGCCATCAGGATACCTTTCAAAATATTAGTAACAACAGAGATGAGCTTTCTTTCCTTACTTGTGTGCTTTTGGTCTACTGAGCTTGATACTGAACTGACCTTTATTTGATGCACAAAAAGATACTGCATGTTAGAACATTGCATGTTTTGTGTTGTTGCAGATAACTTGGATGGAGCAGAACCTGCCCTGTCTCCAGCTCAAGAATTTGTAAATAACCTTCAGGCCATTGAAACCGTTCTTCCAGCTTTGCATTCAGATTTGTTGCCATCAGTAAGTGAAGCTTTTACTTACAATTAAAATGGAAGGTTGCATTCAACATGTAGTTACTAACAAAGACTGGCTGTTCATAATTTTTTAGATTTTCTGCCGTGACAATTAAGTGGTAATCAGTTGCTTACAAAATGATGAAACAAACTTTTGTGTAATCCTGAAAGCCGATAACAAATACATTTTCTGTGCAAAGTTTCAGTGAATGCCTTAACCCGCGCCTGGCCAAACATTGAGATTCAGCTTATTGTGATAGTTTCTCCTCTTTTTCTCCGCAAACCACTTATGATCTCCATGTCAGCACCATAACTTTGTGTGCTGTTGACAGTAATATATATCTCATGAATGTCTGAATGAGACTCCGAAGATTTGAAAAATATTACAACCTGTCTTTGCCAGCACCACACTTGTTAGGTCGTCAGAGAAATGTGCCTGTCTGCTTTGCTTAGCAAAAGAACCCTAAAGAATGACATGATATGAATAGAATGGTTGCTACTGATAGCCTGAATTAGAGTTGCTGTCAATGATAACTGCCCTTGCTGATTTGGAAAAATTCCAGAAAGTTGAAGCAGATTGAGTCTCTCTTTTTTATATATTATTTTTTGTAAAAGAGGGGAGGGGGAGGTGTGGGGTTCTTGAATATGTTCAAAGGCATTCTCTTATAACATGCTTCATTTCACTGCAGAGTTACAGGAGTATCTCTTAGATCTTTGGAAAAGCACATCACTGCTAAACATTGTGTACAAATTGGATGTGAGGGGCTTTACTAATGTCTTTTTGCTATCAGGACACTATTCAAAATCTCTTTCTCCAGCTTTTGAACCAGTTGGACAAATTCTGTGACTACCTCCACCACAAAACGACTGCTGTCCGTCACATGATCTGTAGAGTCCTGGCAAATCTCAGCCTTCGTAGCACTCTACGGGTCATGCATTTTGTGATTGATAATGTTCTTCCACTTCTTGGTGCTACAGATGATGAGAGGAAAAGAGAAGGAGGAACTGAGGCTATTGCCAGTATCCTTTGGACTAGGACATTAACTATAGTCAAGTTTCACATGGAATTAATAATATTGATGGATGGGTTTTGATTTGTATTATTTTATAAAAAGAAGCGATTTTATGTGCATATGTGCATGTTATTTCGTTGAAGATCCTCATAGGTGACTTATGTATCATAGTGCAGAACAGTTTAGTTGTGGTAGAGGTTCTAAATATGCATGAAGCAGTCAGATTAGTGAATGGTAGATCCACACTGTTCTGTCAAATTTGTGGCTGCGAAGAAAAATCTCAGTAATAGCTTTCCCTTTTTTGAAATTCAAGAAATATAAAATTCAGTCGTAAACTCTTTACAGCAAACATAATTTTGTTTGCTCAATATGATATAGTTTGTAAGTAGTTACCAACGCAAATCAGCAAATAACACGAAAAGACTCACTTTGCTTGACGGTCTTAAATTTGTATCAATGCTCTGGCCTAGCCAGTAAAAATTAGACAGGTATGGTAGTAGAATTCATGGGTTGAATTTTTTAACCCTTCTTTTTAGTGTTGATTATATGGTACCACCAGAGTTGCATTTTTTTTCCAAAATGTAGTATACCCTCTTATTTAACGCACCTGATTTGTTAATTGGTAGTACTGACAACTGAAGACTTTTTAAAGTCACTTATGAAACTAGTAGAAGTGTGAGGTGGCTAGTCTTTGTTTCATTTAATCCATATTTTAGCATGACGGGGCCAAAACATATTACCCGTCTAATGAAGGATTTGTGGAACCCCTGATGAAAGCTTCATCACCTGCTGGGTAATATGTTTTGTCGAGGATAGGGGGAAAGCTAGCAGTGCATATTCCACATATAGTTATATCCTTAACCATTGTGTAGACATTCTAGAATCTCTGGGTCTGGAAAGCCTGCCTTATATAGTGCTTCTGGTAATACCCATCCTGGGCCGAATGTCAGACCAAACGCAGTCTGTCAGACTAATGGCAACACATTGTTTTGCAACTCTTGTCCGACTCATGCCTCTTGAGGTAAGGACCCACTTGCTACTGCCAAAACCCACATTCAAGTGATTAATTTCTTCCTATTTTTCATTTGTTATGGGAATTATTTTTTCTTGCCCTTGAATCTGTAAAATTATGATGCAGTATTCATACTTGTCACAGTAAAATGTCATTCCATGGGAAATTTTGAACAATAACAAAATCATGCGGACTCATAGAAAATTTAAGATTTACTCATCAATATGCTGAGATAATAATAAATTTTACAAAGGATTGCTCAGTTACTTATGTTCAGAAAGTAGGTTGCGGGATTTCAAATAAAATTAACCAGTGCCTCTTCTGGCGTCACTGCAGCTATTCAGTGGTAAATCTGGTCATAATTTATTTGGCAAGAATAAGTTTTGTTTATATAAAGCTTCTTAGCTCATGATAAAATCTTGGGATATGAGTGGAGCAAAATTTCTTGATAACCTGTCTCAATCCCGATGAGGTCATGAGAACAACTGCAGCTTTGATTGAGAATTAACCATTCTGTTTTTTTGTTGTTGTTTTTTTTTTGTTGCCATCAGGCAGGTATACCAGACCCACCATCCACAGAGTCCTGGTTGACAGAACGCAAAGAACAAGAGCGAAAATTTCTGGAGCAGCTCTTCGATATGTCAAAACTAGACAATTACAAAATTACAGTGCCTGTCAGTGCTGAGTTGAGGAAATATCAGCAGGTTTGTGTCACCAGTGATAGGCTGGTTGCCTCGTTGGCACTAATTGTGTCAAGAGTTCGAAAGTAGGAAAGTGAGAAAAAGAATAGTCTGTTGAGTAATTTTCCTCCTGGCTAGCTACACTCAATTGTTTAGATGTTTGTTTTGCGTGGGAATGTTGCTGAATGCTGAGTGTTGCAGTCCATGGCAAAATTTTTGTTGTTCTTACTTCGCATACATATACTGCAGACAAGTAGTCATATTTATCCCTTGCCATGATTTTTGCAGCTAGCATAGCAAGCTTTTCCAGTATTTCCATGGTGACCACTCATGAACAGAATGCACATCCTAATTATATGATCCCTCTCGTATAATAAGTGCGTTATCATCATTATTGTCGTCATTATCATTATCATTGTCACTACCATAATCACTACCATCATCGTTATTGAGGGCCAGTCAGGTTGTCTAGGTGTTTTCTAATGACATTCATTAGATGTGTATTTGTGTGTAGAATCTTGTGTTTGTCAAAGATCGATTAGAATTTCTCTCCTAGCTTGGGACAGATATTTGATACGTTTACTTTTATCAAAGAGAAGAAAACTGATCTACAGTTTGAATGCTATTGCAGATATGGCCTTCCATTTAATAAAAACAAGAATCATTGCATCAATGAGCGTTCAATTATTTCTTGTTTCAGGATGGTGTGAGCTGGCTGGGCTTTCTGAACAAATACAAGTTGCATGGTATCCTCTGTGATGACATGGGATTAGGAAAAACTTTGCAGTCTATTTGTGTGATGGCCACAGACCATCAGGAAAGGGAGAACAGATATAAGGTCAGCAAGTGTGAAGCTTGGTTATCATTCAGTTGTTTTGTAGGGATTTACTTGGAGTTGAAGAGGATAATGTTCTGTTATACAATGGGCTGAGACATTAGGATGACTGCTGGTGAGGCATTAATGTGATTCATTTTTGGAGTTATTTATAGTCTTCTTGAGCAGTTACCCTATTCAAAGACCCCCAAACAGCTTAAATATTAATTTCCCTAGATGAAGAATATCAGAGATGAATTAAAGGGATGAGTTGAGTGTAGGTGAGGCATGTAAGATCAGTTATCAAGCCAGGATTTAAAGTTTGGGTACACTTCAGAAGTCTTTTGGAGCAAAACTGCATCATTTAAGCACTTGATGTTCCATGAATAATCTATCATGATACAATTATGACCAGATTCTTTTGTATTGCTTTGACTGGACCTAAAAAAACTGCCTTTATTTCTTATCATACCTAAATGTTCAAATGTTCCAGGCTTCACAAGATCCAGACTGCTCTCCCTTGCCATCCATAGTTGTCTGTCCACCAACTCTGGTGGGTCACTGGGTGTATGAGGTGAACAAGTTTGTGGATCCAGTGTATCTGAATCCTCTGATGTATGTGGGTCCTCCAGCTGAGAGAGTCAGGTAATTAAAGTCTTGGCTGCTGGGGATGAAGAAATAACTGAACATAAACTGATGGGAAACTTTGTGTTGTAGAGAGTGAAATAACTAAAGATCTAAATACACCCTGCAAACAAGTGCTTTATTCTTATATTCTCTGACTTTTCAGGGATGTTGTGAGGCCATACCTTGGTCATGCCTCCTGGCTATTCTCTTGTTGATGTTCTTTCTTAGAAGCGATTTATAGTCCACAACTTTTCTATACGTTTTGCTCTACAATAGCATTCTGGAGATATTGCAGTTTAGCTTAATCATGACATTTCACTGCTCATACTGCTGAGCCCACAACCAACTCCAGGCTCTCTTGGCAATATTTTCTTGACATTTTAAGCCTGTCATCTTTTCCACATTTGCGCCTGGTGGTTTGATGTTCTGAAAAGTAATATAACACGAGTGTTCCCACAGACTTTTTTGATACAATTCTGACAGAAACAGACCCAAGTTCTTCATGGCCACTTGAAAAAAGAAAAAGGAAGAGTGTACGATATCTCTGTCCCCAAGTTTTGAGATATTTTCCTGGCATCTTTTCCTATTGTATGTTATATGCAGTTCCTCTTTTCCTTTTTGTGTTAACTTACAACACTCTGCTGTCCAACTTTTCATGAGTACAGTGGTTAGTACCCTGTACTGCATCATATACAGCTTGGAAAGGAAGGTAGAAGTAGAAGGTACAGGAAATGTTAAAGAATTTAGGATTGAGTAAAGTGAAGAAAGGTGAAAGTAGAACATTTTTGTTGCACAGTGGAAGGAAATGTGATTTAAAAATTTTCTCCTGATTCATTTACTGAGCTGGAACAAAGCATCACCTACTAATACTTTTTGTTTTCTTTCTTCTCTTTTTGCAGAATACAAAAGCGAGTGCCAAAGCATAATTTGATCATTGCATCATACGATGTTGTTAGAAATGATATTGACTTTTTTAGGTAAGTAGAAGCCATTACAAGTCTGTATGTAGAGGCTTAATATGTAGCATATACCACGAATTTGATTCTAAAACAGAGAGGCTCTTGGTTTTCTTCCCATCTGTTTTCCTTCAGAGACGTTTGAACCAGAAGGAAAATGATCTCACTTTCAAGTGTACAACATCATACCATTGTCTTTCTCATAGGAAACAAAAATACAGTTTTAAAATGCAGTAATACAACAGGTTTTACTCCAGGAATGTTTTGTGGGTTGTGTAATATTTTACACCCATGTTGACCATGTTCCTTTATCTGTCTTTTGTTGATTCCCTTTTTTCAGCACAATTCGATGGAATTACTGCATATTAGATGAGGGTCACATCATTAGAAATGGAAAAACTAAGGTAAACAATTTATAAAATGTGTTGACTTCTGAATGTAAACAGTGTAGGTGATGCACTTTGCAATCAGCTGAGGGCTCTGAAGGCTGAAATACGGAGGGCTGTAAGTGGGGCATGAAAATACTGTTTCGGGACTTTGGTGCCAATTTCTGGTAAACACAGATGTAACAAAAAACATCAATAATCACTTCGTTCTCAGTTGCTGTGTCCGTCATTGATTCCCTGAGTACACAGGCTTCTCAAACTTTTGCATTGTAAATTTCTGGTGTATTTACTCTCATCTTAAGTGAGTGTGTTAATTTTGTTAATGAGTAAATGTCAGTGCATTATTTTTCTCCCTATTTAATCATGAAAACATGGGACAGCCAGTTGTCTCTCTTGTGTTACCTATTTCCATTCCTTGACATAATACATTAAACCATATTTGTTCGTGAGTCGAACTTTGCTTCAGACTACTTAATGGTTTCTAGTTACTATCAGTTATCAGTTTGTTTTTATCCCATAGCTTGCCAAAGCCACCAAGCAGCTGATCTGCAATCACAGACTAATTCTGTCTGGAACACCCATTCAGAACAACGTCCTTGACCTTTGGTCATTGTTTGACTTTCTGATGCCTGGCTTTCTGGGTACAGAGAAACAGTTCCAGGCAAAGTATGGGAAACCAATACTGCAGAGTAGAGATGCCAAGAGCACAAGCAAGGAGCAAGAAGCAGGTAGTGTTGAGTGGTGTATTTTCCACATATTAACATCTACACCTTCTGAAAGAGGAACTTTACAATGTTGCCACATGCCTTTTTCTTCATCTTTGTTAGTACCAATGAAATAGTTTTCTGATTTCATACACTACTCAATAACAGACTTCTCAGGGACAATATTTTATGAAATCAACCAAACTTGGATAAATTGCAAAAAATTTACTGCACTTATCCAGCCTGTTGCAGAATAGTGGTTAGATTAATATCCCTTTAAAATACTTATTTCCACAAAAAAAATGCACAATTCTTACTCATTTTCAAGATGAATATGTTGATGGCCCTTGTTGGGCTGAAGCAGAAGACATCTTTCGATCACTGGGATACTGAAAGTGAAAGATTTGTTGGGTATTCTTATGTTTGTATTGTATTGATTTATCCTGACAGTTTATCAGTGAGCTGTTAATTTAATTTCTTGGCTGTAGGCTTCATAAATACACTTCTTCTCAACAGGTGCCTTAGCTATGGAAGCACTTCATCGCCAAGTTCTGCCATTTATTCTCCGCCGACTCAAGGAGGATGTGTTACAAGACTTGCCTCCCAAGATCATGCAGGACTACTACTGTGACCTTAGTCCACTGCAGGTAGTTCAGACTATTTTATCTTATTGCTTGTAATCTCTGGGTGTTACAGGAAGGTAGAGCTGATGTTCAGTGGCAAAGTCTAAAGGCCCGAGTGATTAGAAACCTGTGTGTTCATATCGTCTCCATGATACCTCCGTCTAGGGACTTCAGTGAAGTCTTGCTTTATGACTTGACATTCAGGGCAGGGATGGAGAATTAATAAAATTATAAATGGTGTGATTTTTTGTTTTAAAAACCCTGTCTCTCATGTTCTCATGAGATATCCATAGCTTAATACATGAAGATGCCCATTGACACTAATAATTAACTTTTCCTTTGTAGTTATTATATACTGTTATTAAACTGTTTACATTTCAGTCCACTTACAAATATTGTTGCATCTTATCTCAAAACTCAAGCTAAGGCTGGACTTTTTGGCATATTTTCAGGGATGCTTCTGTTTTTCTAAAACGTGGAGAAACAATGGTTGGGAAATATGATTATCATTTTTGAAGTTGATTGTGTGTGTATTGACTGTTGATTCTTCTTGTGGTGCAGCTTCCAGTCATCCCAGTTTTTCTAGCAATATCCAATGCACAAAGAAATTGCCACAGAAATTACAGTATTGGTGTAAGCAGATTATTACTTTGTTCATAACTTAATTTTTGTTCAGGTTGAGCTCTACGAAGACTTTGCTAAATCCAGAGCCAAGCGTAGTGTGGATGAGACTGTAAGTGGAGGGGAGGAGGGCAAAGACAAGAGAGTTTCCAACCAGGGTACAACACATATCTTCCAGGTGAGTCTTGCAGTCTGCAGCTCCACAGCTGACTCTGCTTCAATAATTGCAACTCTATGTGGGCATGAGAAAGTTGGGCTTAAGCAGATACAGTTGGGTAATGCCATCCTGAGTTTTAAGTTTGCTTCCTAAAAAATGTTGCAGTTAAATGAAACAGAAGAGCTGAATGTGGAAAGTGGAGTTATGAGAAAATGTTATGTGTTATGCTTCTCTGTATTTCCTGATCTGATGATTTGTAGTTCCATTTTTTGTTTGCCCAGTAGAAAGAAAATGCAGGCCTGCAAAATATCAATGATAATGTGACAATGATCAATTCAACCACAGCACTAATGAATGAGATTATTCATTCAACATATGATCGTAATATTGATGAACAAAGTGCCCTGTTTGCTCAGTGAATCTGATTTTAGCACTTCATGGTTCAGATCATTACTGCATAGCCAGAACAAAAAAAAAATTGTTACACGCAGCTGATTAATAATAGTGACCAGTCTAACTGAATATAGAATGTTGTACAATAGCGTGATACAAGATCACTCCTGTCAGCCTCTCTCAGGTAACCTGTATGAGGCTTATAGGTTACATTACATAACACACTTGCCTGAGATCATAACCTCCCATTTCAGGCCCTTCAGTATCTGCGCAAGGTGTGCAATCATCCTGCTCTTGTGCTGAACTCATCTCATCCCCGCTACAAGACAATTATGGCCAACCTGTTGCTGCAGAACACTAACCTTCATGATCTTTCTCATGCTCCTAAACTGACAGCATTGAAGTAAGTGCACAGTACAAATACAGGAGTTCGACATAGGGAAATATCTAGTAAAATAAAAGTTTCAAGTTACTTGAGTTGGCGTTGCTTAAGTACAGGAGTTATGAATGCAAGACTTAACATTAAATCTTATTATTATAGCATACTTCACTGAAGGAATCTATGCCTTAAATTTATAGACTTTGGCCAACTTTGGTTAATGTGTTATTTCTAATAATGATGACAGCTGGTCTGTACTTAGTAGGTGATCACTGTCCATTTGCATATTCATCTACACCATGTCCTACCAATGTTTTATCACGAACTTGCCATAATGATCCAAATCAGGCTTTGTTTATGGTTTTATTTATTTTTTTTTTTGACAAATTAACTTGCCATGTCATTCCTTGGTCAACTCCTGTACTGATAAATCAGAAAAAAAAAAATGAAATATTCAACCCTTTTGAGTAAATGCATTGTTTAATTTGTGTGGATCTATCTCACTTTGTTCTCAGATGCAGAAATTGTTAAAACCTTTTTCTCACATTTCTCTCGCACTAAGATGTGATTATACTAATAAGTGACAATTTGTGAATTAGCACTAATTGGTCTCCATACATTGCCACTCGGTGTTGGCAGTTTACCGTCCTTCTCCTTCACACATTGCCTACCAGTGTCAATGTCATAGAACAATGTAGTGATATTTTTTTTTTCCAGAATGTGAATGTAAAGGTTGGTTTTTTTTTGTGTGTGTTTTTGTGAGAATCCATGTAGGGGAAAGGAATTAAGATATGAGCTCTTTGCTTATTTGTGCCTGTCATTCCTTCAAGGATGTAATAAAAGTATTGTGAGTGTCACAAAATGGTCATAATCATTTTAATCGCTCCTCTGTTTGTTACTTTATGAAGACAACTGCTAAATGACTGTGGTATTGGTGTGACCAATGGAGGTGCTGCAGGCTCAAGCTCTAGTATCCAACAAGGGCTGGACAGTGTCCCAGTGGTCAGTCAGCATCGAGTGCTCCTCTTCTGCCAACTCAAGAGTATGCTGGATATCGTGGAAAGAGACTTACTCAAGTAAGTTGTGCTTTGGCATCACATTTCCACCGCTTGGTGAAATTCCACTTGGCTCTCTGTCAAGTTTATCTTCTACAACTTCATTGGAATGGAGAAATGTTTTTATTTCATCATACTGTAGAACTTCACAACCTTAAATCTCATAATTTCAAATTCCCCATGTTCTCTTTGCACAGATCTGAGTTCTTTATATTTACTCACAATCTCAAAAGCCTTACGATTAAGAATTTTTAAGCTGTTCATCTTGAAGCCAAGTCTGTTTTGGGTTAATATGACATTTATGGGTTTACTTTTCAGGGCATCTATGCCAAATGTGACTTTCTTGAGGTTGGATGGTAGTGTTCCTGCTGGCTCAAGACACGATATTGTGCACAGGTAAGTCAGCATAGACCACAATTTTGCTAGCCCAGAATTTCGTGAGTCCAATGAACTTTTACACATCAACTTCAGCCTTGGTTATCAGTTTACTTCAATTTATTGTGCTTGCCAAATGAACATTTACAACTTTACTGCAGATTTCCGTGCTCTGTCTTCATAGTCCAGTATTTTTATCTTGTAAAGTTATTGGAGACTACATAGCTGGGTCTGTCAGTTTATTGTGGCCAATACTGGAATGGTAAATTAACCTCTGAGGAAGGACTTCTTTGTGATGATACTCCACTGAAATTCAGTTGCAGGTTAAAAAACAGAGTGATTCAGAGATGCATTTGCATACAGTCTTCTGCAATAAAAAGACAGCTGTCTCGTAAATATTAGTAGACTCTTGCAAAGATGTCATGTGAAGAATGTTGTAAGTGAATATTTGCATCATTTGATACATGCAGAGGAGGCTATGTTAACATGTGATCAGTTTTGCTGCTCCTTTATTCACTTTGATCCCATTTGCTTACTGGCTGATCTACATGTCAACATTTAACCATTATATGGATGTTGTGAGGTGGGATTCATTTATACATTTCTTGGATCTAAATATGTGTGAATCACATGACCAAGCCCTGTTACATCAGAATATTCACCTGTGCTCATGGTCTGGTCTGCAATGTTGTTTCAGTAAAGAAGTCCGGTTGTAATTTCATTAGGATGATAACTCAGTGCTCATATGGTCAACTATTGCTTACTTCATATGACCCAGTTTTGTTATGGCTGATCTGTATGTTGGATGTCTCAGAAATCATTTATTTTTTTGTTTGCTTTGGTTGTTAAATGTGTCACTGATTTTGGTTGCAAGGCATTTCTCTTTTGCATTTGCAGATTTAACAATGATCCGTCCATTGATATGCTCCTGCTGACAACTCATGTAGGAGGTCTAGGCCTGAACTTAACAGGAGCTGATACTGTTATATTTGTGGAACATGACTGGAACCCTATGAAAGACCTGCAGGTTTGTCAGGCTTGATGTTATAAACTATTTGAGCATGCATTTTTTTATTACAGTATAATTCTTTATTTAGGAGCTGGCATTCAAAAAGTAACTTGCAGATGTAAAGATGACTGACAATTTTAAAAAATGTAAATCCCTTAATCTTGCATGACAAAAAGAATTTTAAAGACCAAGTTAATCACATTGCCTGCTGATTTCTTGCGTGAAATTTCTCTCTCACATTCCAGTTATTGTATTTGACAGATTTGTCTGTTAATTATAAAAAGTTGTAAGGAACATGGCAGAAGCTGCCTAAAAAGCTTGGAAGTAGGTATGGGCAAAACGGAATGGTCAAGATAATGTTGTTGAGCAGAATTATGTGATGCTGCAACTCATATCATCATGCTACTTTGTATTGCATGTTTGTGGAGCAGAGGAGCAGAAGCTGTGGCTTCAGATTTCCTTTCTTCCTGCAAACTGCAACAAACAAATAAAGAAAGCACCTACAATCATGATCTAGAGTGCTTACATGCCTCCGGTCACCATACTGTGTCAAGAAATGAAGGAATGAAACACCAGTTAATGGGACAATGTTCTTCTGAAGATTTTCTGGTTTGCTCTATACAATGGAGAATTCATATCCATCTTAAAGGACCGTATTGTTACTCTATTTCCTTATGGATTGAAGTCCTGTTTTTTATTTTTTTTTCTGTCAATTCAGTGGCAGACAATACATATTGAAAAATCAAAATTTTAAGGATTACTGACTTTTAGGACTGAACTACACTTCATGTTATTTTCTTCCCTAGGCTATGGACCGTGCTCACCGCATTGGTCAGAAGAAAGTGGTGAATGTTTATCGTCTCATAACAAGGGGAACCTTGGAAGAGAAGATCATGGGGTAAGTGCTCAATACAGAGTTGACAGCCATTTTCTTCTTATATAGGCAGGAAAGTGAGGGACAGTATCAGTCCTAAGTAGTTTGGAGTGCTGACATTGCTATCTTTCCAAGAAGAAGGAGACATGAATAATAATAGATTGCATTTGTATTGCACTTAATCCCCAAAGCGGGCTGTATTTTGCATATAATATTTACATTCTCTCAGATGTGCACATCAACTCTGTTCAGAAGAGTACAATAAGTCTGTTGAGTTAAGGGATGTCATCCCCAAAGACAAATGTCCTAACAATGAGATCTGCAGATGACAGTACCTCACCTCAATTTACAAATATTCTACATCTATTTTGTAAGCATTTGGGACCCTCATAAGGTGTGCTTGGGTTTGGATTTAGGGCGGTTTTAGGGACAGAGGTGAGGTCAGGATAGAGAGAGGCCTAAATATTGTTCATGGACACTCCTGAGAGTGCTTTCTGATCTCTATCTCCTCACTAAAACAAGTACATAATGATGGAGTCCTAGGATTTTACCAAATTTATATAGAGTATTTGTAAGTTGAGATAATGAGTAGGTACAGGAAGTTACCCTCATCACTGACTTAAGAAAAATTCAGTAAAGTATTGGCATATGTTTTCCATGCATTTTACCGGATGTGCTTATGCTCATTTCTAATTGATTAGTTTGGAGACACGATAATGATGAACATTTCATCTGCAAGCCCAAGATAATATCTGAGCCTTACTTCAGTTTCAGCGAAATTTGCATTTAAGACAAATTTGTGGGGGTAAAATTGTTTATATAACTTACCTTCACTGGCAGTGGAAATATCTGTGACCCGTAATTGTATTTTCCCATAACTTTTACGAAAAACATGGAAACTGGAACTGTGGGAGTGGGAGACTCAAACCATAGCCCTACTCCAAACCTAATCCTTAATCTTAACCATGACAAAACAAACATGTCAAAGCTAAAAGTCAGTGAGGTCCAATAGTTTAGTTAGTTTGATTTGTAGTTCAACAGTGAAATAGTTTTATGATGAAATAGTCAGTTTCTAGGTATGCTGCTTGCCACGCATATGGAAAATAAATATGTTTGGTAATCTTTCTGTTAATTCTCTTTGCAGGCTGCAGAAATTCAAGATGGCAGTTGCCAACACTGTGATCACCCAGGAAAACTCCAGCCTGCAGACAATGGGCACAGATCAGTTGCTTGACCTCTTTGTCCTGGACGATTCCAAGAAAGGCAGTGACTTGTCATCAGGCCTCTCCACCAATGGAGATGACAGTAAGAAAGACAACAAGACTGGCAAAAGAGAAACTGTCAGGACGATTCTGGAGGGTTTGGAAGAATTGTGGGATGAGGCACAGTATGAGAATGAGTACAACATGGAATCTTTTATGAAATCTTTAGGAACTGTGCCATAGATCTTCCACATCTCTGTCAGTTTTGTATATATATGTATGTCATCTGTTTGGTGTATAAGGTTGCATTCCACAGAAATGAAGTTTAGATCTAAATGAAATCACATACAAACTATTCATTGGCTTGAAAAGACCTTTTTTTTTTTTTTGAATGAAAGGACCTTAATACTTCCAAAAAAAATGTTACATCCTCAAACATTCATATAATGGTTACACTGTCATTTGACCCAGCCTAAAATTCTGCACAAATTCATATCAATGCATGTGACTTAATCTGTGGAATCCAACTTTACATGTCAGAACAGATAATTTGCATTTCTAGGTGAAACTTTTTTTTTCAGCAATAAATGTGCAGAACAATGCATGGAGAAGAGCCATCTTGATCTTCAAGCATCATTTAGCAACCTAGCTTTACCTTGTGCAATAAAACCTGCAAACTGCATATGAAATGTTGAAGTTTTTGTAGAACTGCTGAAGGTGCATATGTGATCTTAGCAGATCTGTGTTGGTTCTCATCTAAAGTGTTTGCTAGGTCTTGGAAAATATCAAAATCAGCAATCAGTTATGGTTGTTTGTCTATGAATGATCTGAAAACTGATATGGTTACTTAACACTCCCTACTCCCTCCGATACACATGGGGCATATGGGGAAAAGGAATCTTTTACATCCACATTTTTAAGAAGTGATGTAAAGAATACCATTACATCGCTATGTGATGTCTTTGCTGAATGGTAGCATGTGAGGAAAAGGAAACAATTTGCTGAGAGGGAACAAGTGGAAGAAAAATGTTAATACACCCCATACTGGTAGTATCTATGAAGAAAGCACATTGATAAGAAATATAGGGCTGTAATGTGCCAATATTTTTTCGCAAAGTGAGATGACAAGAGACAGAACTTGACAGTGCTATTCTGTTAATACATGTAAGTGTTTTACATTTAATTGAACCAATAGTAGATGAACAAATAACAATTCCTCAGTGTTAAACATCAGTGTTCACATATTATGTCTTGGAGTCAGTCTAGACTAAGTATCCAGATGTCAGAGGATGATCTGGGCCTTTGAATACTGAAGTTTTGTTAGTTGCAAGACTTAAAGGCACTGCCATTTCTTTATACAAAAATATTGATTTTTATGAGTGGGTGGTAAGCAATTGTGTATAAACCTGAATTTTTATGAGCTATCACTTCTGTTGTTTGAAAAGTGATCATAAGCTATTTTGCTTGCATTTTTGCCATTTCAAATGACTATGTATGGGACCAGTTTAATGCTTGGTCAAACTTTTTGTTTTTCACTTGATAAGAGTGCATACATTAATCTATATATGATATCAGTGTCTTGATGCGTTAGAAAAAGAGATGGTAGAGGAGATGCTGTCCAAAAATGCTAAATTGTGCTCCACTGTTTGGATTTTGTGCTAAAATGGTTATATTTTGGTTTATGTTTTGGTTATATTCAATCACGAAAATAGGGTTATAAATATAGTAGAAATATGTTTGAAATAGATGAAGCAATTTCACCCACTTTTTTTACTGCAGTGAATCCATGTGGCTGTGACTTTCTATGCATTCTGTCTTGGCTTTTTTTGTACACACACAGTCATTATGATTAAGTTCAAAGCAATTGAAATTTTGGTTTATATGTTTACTGGCAATTATTCAGCCAGAAATGATTGTATAATGTATCAAAATTAGTACTCAAATTGCTAGTTTGAGCCTGTGGAAGCCATGCAAATAAACTAAAGGAGTAGTTTGGACCTTAATACAAATTAGCATCTCTTTCAGTAGAATATTTCCTTACATGCCTTTCAGACCAGCTGTAACACAACAATGTGAACAAATTGACTGAAGACTTGGCAAAGCCTTGTAATGTGATGATATGCAGATAGTTGTGGTATGACTTTGTTTTACATGCTGAAATTGAAATGTTTGTTAGAGGGTGTATATTATAAATGCTTGAATGAAATGTTTGTTAGAGGCTGTATACTCCCCTCCTCATACTCAAATTGTTATGAATGTCTTGTTATGAATATATTTTCTGTGCATGCTTATTGCTTGATCACATTTCATGGTATGAATTTATCAGATGTCTTTCTCTTTTAATATTTGTATACATGACTTGGTTGTTTTCTTTTTAAATTGTGAGATGCGATGATTTTCACAACAGCTTTCACAACTTACTACATGTATGCTGTTTTACTTTTGCAAGGAATTTCTTATGGTTTGGCATGAGCATATTTTTAACATGTGTCTTTCTTTGGTGGTGTTTTTAAACATTGAGTCTGTTCATGGTTGAATGTTTACACATGTATTGTTAAATCTTTTGTATGATAATTCTACCATCCGAACAGTGATGATTCTGAAGTAAAGTTTGCCATCTCTGTCAGATGTTGAATTTTGTAGATAACCCTTGTTTTTAAGATTCTGGCTTCCTCCTTCACAATGTAGTTTTAAAATGTGTATGTGGAAAACCATCATATGGAGGGAGATCTAGCACTGATCATTCCTTGTCATGACTCCAATGGCTATTTAAATATGCTTACATGACTCAGGTAGGCATGGTAGATAGCTTTTTTTAGGATCCCAGTGCTTTTTATAGATATCCTATTTTATCATGAATTAGTTCTTTGAAGCATTTTTTATGAATGTATGTTATAGTGTAGCATTTTGAGTAATGTCTTGTAAGTATTAATTTTTTAAAAAGTTCTGGCTTTCATCCAGCTATTTATTTATGAGATGTTATGCAGATATGGACAGCTTGACCGAGTGGTTACAGCATTGTACTCAAGGTTAGAAGGTTGCAGGTTTGATTACTAAGAGGGTCTTATTGTGAGTGCCTTGGGAAAACACTTCATTCTCATTTTCCTTAGTCCACCCATTTGTCAGATGGATGTCTGGCAATAGACAATGAATGATATTGTCCACATGCTAGTGATCTTCACCTATAAAATGGCAAAGGGTATTGAATGCCCCAAAGGAGCTGGGAAAACTAATTAACACTTTTGCTATGTATGACATACACATACGTCCATATACTCTGGTCCAAACAGATCTTCAGTGTACTGGAATGTCCCAGGTAGCATGTTCACGTATCCTATAAGAGGTTCCCATATGTCCTGGGTATAAGACAGAGGAATGCTCCTACATATAGGCTAATGTACCTGAAAAATATGACAAAGCTTAGTTTAATGATTTGATCTGTTGGGATAAAGATAGTGTGAAGCTACCATAGCAGGCATTGCCTCAAAACACTTATAACATGATTCTCTTTATTATTGTCATATAGTGAGAGGTACTCTTCCCAGGTTATAAAGTTACGAGGTCATCATTCAGTATAAAGACTGGTTGATTCATCTATATGTATATTTATACTCTTTCATCTGGCGAGACTTCAGAAATTTAATTCTTTAATTGTTATACAAATAGGTCATTTTGAAATCTAGTCTTGAAAAGCAGTTAAAAAATGAGGCTTTTCCAATGTCATAACATTAAAGAAGTATGACGCATTTTTGTGTTTAATGATAATGACATTAATATTCTGGCTGGTCAGTTGATATCTTCTCTGCCAGAGCTATTCTTGTTTTATGGACTGCTTTGAGAAATGATGTGAGCTTTTAACAAAATATGTAAAATCAGCATTATTGTAAGTTTCGTAGGTGCACGATAGCTCTACTTATATGTGAAAATGGAGTGATGGGAGACGACTGAACAGTGATTGCCTGTTTTGTCTTCTTTGATTAAATCTTATGAACAGGCTTCCTATTTTGATCCCATTTTTAGGCTTCCAGATATACTCTTTTATTTGTGTGTGTGTGTGATATTCCAAAACCATGGCATGAAATTGTGATTTATATAGGCTTGTGCTTTTTTGCCACTGTGACTAGATTAAAAAGAAAGATACCATATCAACTTGCCCTGGGTTAACAGTGCAATGACTTAAGTTGCAACCTTTCAGAAATAGGAGTGAATTAAAAATTTGTTGTGAACTATTTTGATCCAGCTTTGCATAAATTACACTTAGCATATTAAAACCACTAGAAGAACATTTTGAATGCCAATTTTTTAAAAATTAGTGCTGTATGCTTTATGACACACTGTCTTATAATTTCATAATTAAACAGTCTCTCTATATTCTTATGAAGTTTGTACATTGTTTTCATATTAATTTTCAGGTTATTCCCTTTTTAGTTCATGTGTCATTAATTTTGAAATAGGTTTTGATTGTTGAAAGATATATAAAATTTGATGGGAACACGTAATCAATTTGGGCCTAAAGTTAGTTTTGCGTATTTTTTTTTCTTGACCAGGAATAGTTTGTGATTTTTTTTTTCTTGACTAGGGTTACAGAAAGCTCCTTTCTTTAAGTTTGTGTTTTAGATCTAATGAAATAAAAGTAGAAAACTGTCAACATCAGACATGTTTTCAGTATTAAGCATTTACAGTGTTTTTACTTTCAAGCCTTCTCTTCTTAACAGAGAAATAACAAAATAAAGTTTGTCCATGGGACTGAATTTGATATATGTTACTTACACAACAGCATCAGGTCTAGTAGCACTGACAGTATGTCACAAAAATGAGTACATTTTCTTCCCTCAGGAGTTTTAACATCATCATTCACATCACTCAGTTGAAATTAAAATGTAGTATTAGTGCTTGATTTGATAAGTCTGGGAGTACTCCAGAAGTAAATGGGGATGGAATTCAAGATCTGCAACATGATGAATGTGGAAAAGTTATTTTGCTCTTTGACTGGACATGTATGTCCAATATTGTAAATATCTGCTGTTTTTATGTTTTATGATGATGTTTTGATTAAAGCATGTGGATGCAAGTCTCAAGATTTTTCTTGAGCTCTTGGTTACGATGGATTAGAAATTAATATTGCTGATGAATAATTCAATCTTTCTTTGTGTCTGTATCAGTGAAGTACCTTTTGTGCTGATGGTGCTGATAAGGACTTTAAAGTTGTCCCTTTAAATTTTACTTTTTAAGGAACTGGGTGGTATAAGTATCAGATAAAATATGAGGGCTTGCCAGAATCTGAGTTTGTATGCGACGGCAGTTTATTTGTGATGTAAAGGCCACTATATGTAATATATCACATGAGCCTGAAAAGATCTTAGTATTGAAATAAACAGATCTAAACACAGTTTACAAACATGTCCAGCATGAGCACAGCTCAGAGGCGCAGGGTGACCTGAAGGAACACAGAAAACCACAAAACTTTGTGGCTGCAGATAGAAGCTCCAGAGGACAGCAGACTTCATTAATCCTGGAGGCAACATCACTGACCTCTGAATGGAGCATTGGTGGCTGAACTCAAAGGAAAAAAGTTGGAGCGTGTCCAGAATGAAGCAATGAGAGTGGTGTTGGGATGCACACGAGATACCCCTACTATATGCATGAGATATCTGTTAGGTCTGCCCAGTATAAAAGTAAGACACAAGCTGGCTCAAGCAAAAATGTATCTGGGAGTCTTGGAAAAGGAAGATCATCCTCTGCATCAGGCATTGAATGATAACAGGG
>JAWQUT010000073.1:745356-765639 GCA_033807755.1 Ellobium chinense
AGAATTTATGGACTCTTCGCTGGATCCTGGATCGGGGAACGGAGCACCTATGGGGTTGCCCGGAGTGAAGTGATGTTGCAAACCCTGAACAATGGACAATGGACAATGGAAAAAAAAGAAGAAGAAGAAGGAAAAGAAACATAAACAGGTCCATAAATTCTGTTCACAGTGAATACAAATTTTGAAAACCTATGTCTAATCAGACTATCAATGGTTTGAAATTTAACCAAAATTCACTCAAGTTTTCTCTAGACTGGGTTCTGTGACATAACAAGGATATTGTGCAGTTTATTCACATTTTTGCTTTCCACAGCAATTAGGGATAGCAATAGCTATAAATACAGAACTGCAATTACTGTATAATGTCAAAAGTGTTATATTATGTATATGGTAACAGATGGAGGGATAAAAGTACATCTAATTTAAATACATATTTCTGCCTCAATAAATGCCGAAGTCACAATCCGTAAAACTTTTGCTGGCATCATCAACCTGCATTAATTTTACAATAGCAGAGCAGATTTAGTGACATGATCTATTCCTGACAGAAGCCAGACTTGTTTAATTAGTTAAGAAAGTGTGTGCCTCTTTCTCATCTTTGTTGCTGACATTGCCGTTTCACCAGGTTGAAACCCACAATTACAATTTTGGAGTGCAAAGTAATTCAGTTTGCCTCTCTCAGCTCCCCAAACAAGACTGCACACATAGTCTGGTTGGTCTGAAACCAATTGCCCAGTTTCAGATGAATATAGCACTATATGCAACAGAATAGGCCACCCTTAGCGGTCAGAAAGAAAGTGTGTGTATGTGTATGTGCTCACATGTATGAGTACAGTTATTATGTGTGTCTCTGAATGTGTGTGTGGGTGTGTATGTGACAGAGAGAGAGAGAGAATGAATCTCATTTATTTAACAGGAGTACATGCTATGTAATTCATAAGGCTTTAGACAGAAGACTAGGCCTGTCATTAATTTTATGAATGAAATGTTATGGGTTTTGGCCAAGCATCAAGTGACATAATTATCAGATGAATGCCGGTATCAAGACATCCATCACAGATAATATCAGTGAGTCACAGCTTGTCAGTTTCAGATGAATTCAAACTATTGTAATTTGTATTTTAATTCATGATTATTTTTATTTCAACAAAACATTCTGGAAGACAATTGTTTGAGGGTTAATGGTGTAGTTAATACATGTATATTCGTTTTTTGCGCTGTCTGTTTTGTCACTGGCATTTTGTACCCACATGGAGTGGAGTCTGCATATGTATGTAATAAAATGACTACGTGATTGTGAGAGCTGCCCATGTTGTACTTGGTTATTTGACATTCCTGCTCTCTCTTGGCTGATTGTGTGCAGGGCCTGATAGTGAGAGGGTCTGTCACAACTACTCTTTTCTCATCATATGTAAGAGCATGTGGCTTCTTATGAGAGCTGGGCTGCCAAACATGATTTTAAAGACTGTAGCAAATCTTAGAATGCAGGACACTATAACATACTTTTAAT
The DNA here is from genome assembly GCA_033807755.1 of Ellobium chinense. Taxonomy (NCBI): domain Eukaryota; kingdom Metazoa; phylum Mollusca; class Gastropoda; order Ellobiida; family Ellobiidae; genus Ellobium; species Ellobium chinense. The sequence goes on from JAWQUT010000073.1 coordinate 746,867, forward strand.
ATAGCCCAGACAAAGTGGCCAAAATTGAACAATGTTGCACGGAATTACTTGCAGAGATACTCACACACATGCATCTAGACAGACAGACAGATAGACAATCGGCAGGCAGGCAGGCGGAGGGAGAAATAACTAATTCCTCTTTCTTTAATACAATCTACGAGGTCTGTCTCAGAATAAAGTTTCCCTGTCATGCTGTCCTCACATAATTATAAATACCCTTATTTTTGGTATCAACTGAAAGTTTATTCAAATACCTATTCAACATATTAAGAAACATCAAGTTCCAGCCATTTCTCCATTCGATGTACCCAGCGGTCAAAGACAGTGACCAGTGACCGCTTGTCCAAGGTCATGAGTCCTTTTCACATAGCCTCTTGAATCTGGTCCTTGTCCTCAAATCGATGACCTCGCAGCATTTCTTTCACCTTGGGGAGGAGGTAGAAATCGTATGGGGCGAGATCGGGCGAATAGGGCGGGTGATCCAATAATTCCCACGAGTAGCCATCGAGAAGCTCGTTCACAGCTCTGGACTTGTGAACAGGCGCGTTATCGTGATGCAGGATGACGCCTTCTTCGAGCAAGGCGGGTCTTTTTTCCGTATTGCTGGCTGGTCTCAGTTTGTCTTTGAGGACTAACCTGTAGTAGTCACCATTGACTGTTACGCCAGGTGAGACTGGCCAGCTCAGTATGATGCCACTCATGTCGAAAAAAACAATGTGCATCACCTTTCTCTCCGCTTGTTTTCTGCGGGCTTTCTGTGACCTCGGTACATTCGAATCAAGCCATTGAGCCGACTGTCTTTTCAACTCGGGATCAAATGAGTACACCCAAGTCCAGTGACGATTTTACTGAGAAACTGTAAACCCTCTTGCTCAACACGGGTCAAAAAGTGCGGAGCCGCTTGAACACGGGTTTGTTTCTGCTCTGGTGTCAACGAGTGGGGCACCCACTTTGCGAAGACTTTTTTCTTGCCAAGATCGTTGGTCAGTATTCGGTGTGAACGGCTGCATTGGACAGATCAATTAATTCACTTATTTCCCAGCTTGTTCTTCTCGTATCTTCCTCCACACCAGCTTTTGTTCTCGCAACACTGTCGCCACAAATGACGACAGGGGGGGCCTCCCAGTGTGCTCTTCATCTCTCATGTCAGACCTCCCACCTTCAACCTCCCTGATCCACTTTCTTACTGTTTGAATTGATGGGGCACTATTCCCCATAACTTGGCAAAGATCACCATTTGTTTCCACAGCAGACTTGCCGAGAAGAGTTGTAAATTTGATTACAACTCGGACATCGTAGCGTGAGAAGGTTGCAGCAATGGTTTGCTCTGCCATTTTCCTCGGATTTACCTTGGACAAAGTGCACAAGTACACCAGAAGTGACACGTCACAACTCTATGACACATTCACCAAAGCACTTGGAATTTGGCATCGAGATTGCTTATTAAATATGATGTCATTACGTCACAAAATTTGGTGGCTGTAGGTTGCGTACTTTTGAATTTATAGAGGAGGGAAACTTTATTCTGAGACAGACCTCGTAGGTCATACCGGGTATATCTTCTATTTAGCTCGGACTAACCTACTTCTACTGGTCCTATTGGCTTCAAATTTGGCAGAAGTGTGCATAAATGCTTTATAAGATGGAGAAAATTTGTTCATAATTAAAAAAAAAAGAAAAAGACTTGTTTTATGACCAGAAGTGTGAGGTGAGTTAAGGTCATCTTCGAACATCAAAATGGAGCTAAACGCTCGTGGTTTTCGAGCAATGATTTTGTATGGCTACAAAAAGGGTTTAACGGCTATGGAATGTCAGGATCAGCTAACACAGTAACAGCAACATTTGGAGAGTCTGCCCTTTCCAAATCAACTGTTTACAAATGGTATCAGGAATTTTCATGTGGCAGAAAGACCACCAAAGNCCCCCCACTGGAAGACCCGTCTCTGTAACTACAGATGAAAACATTGAAGCTGTGCGAAAGTTAGAGATAGGAGAATAACATAGAAGGAAATACAGGAGGAACTTGGCTGTTTATCCACTACTGTCTATAAAGTATTACATGAACACTTAAAGCTAAGGAAGGTCTGTGCCCGGTGGGTACCCCATATGTTGACTGAGGATCAGAAAAGGGCTAGGGTTGAGTTTTGTCAAACCATGCTTAGAGAATATGATGAAGACCGGTAAAAGCCTGTGTATAAAGTCATGACTGGAGACCAGACATGGGTGTACAACTACAATCCTGAAAGCAAGCGGAAGAGCATGTGTTAGGTGGGTGCAATCTCAAAGCACTGATATAATGATGGTGGCGGTTTTTTTCGGAAAGTGATGCCATATTATAACAATTCCTGTAGAAGAACAAAGGACTGTTACTGCCCTATGATAGTATATCAATAACTGTTTACCAAAGGCCTTCCACGAGTGGACACAAACGCATCCGAGGACGGGCACTCGAGGGCTTAAGCTGCACCACGATAACGCAATTGCTCACAAAGCACATGTGACTGGAGTATTTGGAATGGAAAAACGTAAAATCTCTCCCACACCCGCCTTACCCACCGGACCAAGCTCCTTGTGACTTTTTCTTATTCCCGTCAGTCAAAGATCAAGTCAGAGGGAAGCGATTCAGTGACAAAGAAGAAGCGCTTTTTACGTTCAACAAAATAATCGAGGGGATACCTGCTGAGGAATGGAGCCATTCCTTATTTGTCTCTTGGTTTAGGAGGATGCAGTCGTGCATCAATGCTAATGGAGAGTACTTCGAGAAGTTGTAAAAGTTTCAGCTCTTGGGACCAGTAGAACATGATTAGTCCGAGCATACAAAAGGTATACCTTGTACACACAAAAATCAAGTGAAAGCATTGATTTTCTCTCTCTTTCTCTCTCTCTCTCTCTCTCTCTCTCTCTCTTTCCATGACTGTAATAAATGGGGTCTTACGCCTTTTTCCAGCTCAGGCGGGAATCATAAATCTGCCTCTGCCAGTGGTGCGATGCCGCTGACTCTCGTATGACTAGTATGAGCAGTTTAGTCAGATTTCAGTATCTGTTTACTTTGATCCACTACAATACTAAGTCTGCGATCAATGTTTTGATTAATGACTGCTCGACTATAGGCATAACACTGTGCTGGCCACACAACATTTTCTACCGCAAGGTGTATGTTGTGAATTATGGATTTCCCTCTTAGCGCTTCCTGGCAGTCCTCGTTCATTTCATCTGTCAGCGGCGTCTGTTAAAGGGAGGTGCAGTCGAATCAGTCACATTCCTCCTTACCCCTCCGACACACACATAAAGTCTTGTCCGCAATAGTTAACTGCACAAAATGGAACAACATCAAAAATCATTATGCATTACTATACCTAATTTGTGACGGGGTAGTCATGCTTATTCCACCCCCTCCCTCCCACATCCTCTGTTCCTGCCCCGCTTGTCAAGATATAACGTTTGTTCCAATAGTATGGCAGAAATGTGGGGAAGGAATTGCCCGTTTGTCCGTCCGTCCATCCATCCATCCATCCATCCATCCATCCATCCATCCATCCATCCCGTCTATCCATCAATCCACTCATTCCTGGTCCTGTCTGTCTGTCTGTCTGTCTGTCTGTCTGTCTGTCTGTCTGCATGGCGGTAGAGAATTATCTACCGGCTGGCTTTTGACGGCACTGATTATCACAAATGATATAGACATGGCCGTGTTCAAAGCCAATCGATGCTGTCTCATAGGCAAGGGTGTGGTACCGGGCGTGGCTTGGCCAGTCCACAGGTCTGAGACAGCAAAGTGAGACACATAGCTGAGTTGGTACTGCTGCTTCAATGCTTCAACATTGCTGTATCTGCTTCTGCTGTTGTTGCTCTTGTTTCTAGTGCTGCCGCCGCTGCCGCTGTTGCTGCTGTTGTTGCTATCTCCGTCACTGCTTTAGTCGTCGTTGCGGTTGCTGATGATGCAGATTTAAGCTCTGTCACAGGAGACGCGTGTTTGCTACCTGATCTGCGAATTAAAAGTTATCTGCTAGTGAGTGGTCAACGAAGACACAGTCCGCACTCGAGGTGAGCAAAATCTGCCTTTTTTTTTCTTCTCTTTGAATATGAAGAAAGCAAATAATCCGTCAGTCATGCAGCCCTCCTTCATCTCTCTTTGCTCGTCCTTTTTTCTTCGTCATTGTCTTTTTCTTTCTTGTTCTCTTCATGTAGTGTCACTGTCGTCCAAAAGAGTCTGATCAGCGTAATGGGTGAAAAAAATAGAGGTACAATGGAAACTGCTTGTGATTCTGCCAGAACTTACTCTTTCTTACGAGCATACATAATAAACAATGGAACTCGTTAATAAGTGATGGTCACGACTTCAAAATTTACCGTTGTAACCCGAGCCCCGTTGTTTCCGATTACGCATACAAAGACTCAGGAGGCAAAGTGACCACTGTATTCTCACAGCTTTTGTGTAAACATGCAGACTTCGCGCTGAATCACGCGTGTTAGAACCCTGGAAATTGAGAGAGAGAGAGAGAGAGAGAGAGAGAGAGAGAGAGAGAGAGAGAGAGAGAGAGACAGAGAGAGACAGAGAGAGAGAGAGGGCAGAATGTGAATTGCTTGTTGAAATTATTGTTTTGCTCATTTACAGCAGATAGTTGTCTGAGCTCAATAAACATATATTGTTATTGTCAACCTGTAAACGATGCTCAGAGAATTTCAATTATGCATAATATAGACCCTATGCTGTCAAACTTTGTACATGCAATAAATAGTATGAGAGTAAGGCAGTAATGCCATAACGGCTCGACTGTCATTCTGCAAGCCACCCACCCCTTACCCTCTCCCCCTTCCCACCCCCCTCCCGGTGAAAAATAATTATAATTAAGAGGAGGGAAAATGTGGATTGAGACTACGCCCAATACAACTGGGTTCCCGCTACAACCGTCCCCGTTAGAGATGGATTCCTCAGCAGAAGCTAATCTGCTGCTTAATATTCTATTAGAACAGTGACGTATTACGTAACTTTGAGTTATCCATAGTTGTTTCTAAGTAAGTACTCGTAATTAAGAGTTGAACGTGGTAATACTCTCTCTCTCTCTCTCTCTCTCTCTCTCTCTCTCTCTCTCTCTCTCTCTCACACACACACACACACACACGCACGCACGCACGCACGCACGCACACACGCGCGCGCGCAAAACTAATTTCCTCTGTCATGGATGCTTAGTGTCTGTTTTATATCATTATCACCAACAAAACCTTCTGTCACATGAAATAGATTAAGGTTGTGGCAAAAAAGCCTTTTAAATAATTAACCTACAGTAACAATGGCCTACAATATGAGGAGCATTTTTTAAGGCTAAAATAGTAGTCCTGGGCACTGTTACTGCTGGGTTTAACTTAGATAAGACCCTAGACTTTACAATGCATGGATGTTGCGAAAGTCCATGCTAAAACAGTTTTCACCAAAACTGAAAACGTGAAATATCTTTTAATTGTTCAGTGACAACATAAGCGTATTTAAAACGAAAAACGTTAAACCACAGCTGTATATCAAATCAGTAACTTATATTGTGCTTGGTGTGTTCGGTTTTCTTATTGTGAATGTTTGCAGCCTGAGGAATGTTGTCAGAGCAGGATTTAGTGTTCATTCTATGCATCTAATGGATGTTTCGTGGGTTTAAAGTGCTAGTTTGAATGATTACATTATAAAGAAATATTAAAACCTTTACAGCTTTTTCTTGTTCTGAAATTTTGTGGAGCCCCTACAGATTGTCAAGCCTTAAACTGTAGCTCGAACGTAAATCTGGAATCTTACATAATAAATGCATGCACGTAAGTCATAATTGTCAAAATGTTTACGTTAAAAAAATGTAGAAAGAAAATCTTAAACATTTCAGGCTTTATGATTTGGACCGATTTTTCATGTTCTATGCTGAAACTGGTTCGTTTTGCCCTTCTATCCTAAAAGTATTTCCTGTTTTATTTAAATAGGAACTAAATTACTGTTGTAATTACTCATTTCCGAAACATTAAATGAATCAAAATACGTTGTGTATGCTAACATGGCAGGGATAGGTCCAATGAATACAGCACGCCATCCTGGCATCCATCACAACGAGACAATCGCCGCCTGTCATGTTTCTGTATTTTATGGGCATTAACTCTTCTCGAAATTTTGTAAACAAATCTCAGCTTCCCGACAGACAGCCGGTATAATAGTCAGTGAGCGAAATTTGCGATCTACAAGCTGCTAAAGTTTATGGGTGTGGCACTGAGAACGGGGCTGCCGCTCTAGTGATTTTCCTGATGATCGAGATCTAGTAAAGAGTTAGTAATGGTGATCTAGTAAAGGAAATGCAAAATAAAAAAAAAGGAAAAAATCCAGTGAGAAACTGTCTGCGCAAAAAGTAATTATTTTGTTAATTTATTTTGGTATTTTGGCCCACTATTTAAGCCAGTGATAATATTGAATATTGATTTGTATAAGCTAAAGAAAAGATCAAGGAACGTGACAATCAACTTATCAAGTTAAAGCCTAAACTCAGCCTAACCATTATCCAGAACCTTTCAAAGCCTTCATCCAGAAAACCATTAAAGAAAACATCCTACTAAAAGAGGAGGTTTACGTCTTTTTTGTGCTTTTTTGCTTTTGTTTCATTGTTGTTGTTGTTGTTGTTGTTGTTGTTGTTGTTGTTGTTTGTTTCGGTCTTCTAGTAATTTATCTGTCTTACCTAATAATTTAACATGCATTTCAATAACAGGAGTAAAGTATCAAATACAATCTCAGAGGATTTAAACAGAGTATCTAGTGAAATCTAGTGAATTTTGGACGTAGAATTCAATGAAATGGCAAAGAAATCAGAGTGGCAGCCTTGAATGAGGAGTATGGTTACGGGGACTTGCGCAGTAGAGTAAGCCTCAAGAAGGTAATTAACAATTTAAGATGCGCATTTGTCTCAGAGGAAGAGCTTATCATTTTCTTAAAGTCTGTCTGACACGTGAAAAATCGCTACGTAATACTGGAAAGACTGAGCGTGCTTAAAAATGTGACAGCTAGCTTCTTAGGAACGTCTCCTCTCTTTCGAATCCTTGGAATGACGACGGCGAATGCAGAAAGATAATACTTTATTAGAAAGTGAGCTTTAAAACAGTTATTATGAGTTGATTCTAGTATATCGGGACAAAAATAAGCAGCGATAGTTGCATATTAAGTCAGAGAGTAGTTTGACCCTATGTAGCAGTAACGGCAGTCTGAGCTAGGTGGTAGAGGATACTTTCTTGTAAGCGTGTGCAGTAACGATAGAATTCTTATCATAGAAATACTTAAATTAAGTATGCATGTTGAACGCTATTTACGGTGCATGCAGCATCCATGCCCCTATGTAATTTTTTCGGTCATACAACGTATTTTATTTAGAGTTTGTGGCTGAGCGGCAGCTGCGATAGTCTATTTAGCTGTTTTCATACGTTTCCACGAACCAGTATGCCTTAGATTTGATTTGAAGATTGTTATTACTGTGAATGAAGGAGTGAAAGTTCTTTTTATATAGGAAAGAGTTGGAGAATATCAAACTCTGTTAACACAACATACTCAGCCATTTCAGTTGTTATATTCGAGAATGGAATGAATAAACAAACAAACAAACAAACAAAAATAAACGCAAACAAAAGCCCTAGGCTGTTTACGTGCACCAAACTAGTAAGGTACCATTTATAAAACTCAAGAGAAACACCAGCAATCTTCGGAAAATTACCGTTACTGCAATATATTTGAGATTACAACATGTACTTTTGAACAGTCAGGAAAAAAATTGGTAATTTTAATATCCAGGAAAACACTGTAAGGCTTAATGCATTACTCGAGAACGTTTGCTACTAACAATAAAACTAATCCATCATGTCAAACAGCACAGTATTTTTCATCACTACATACCTCTCCAACAGGCCAGTTCATTCAAAGTCATTCTCAGTTCTCTCTGGAAAAAGAGCATCACTATGTGCGACGATGAAGTGGCCGGACTCGTGGTGGACAACGGTTCAGGGATGTGCAAAGCCGGGTTCGCTGGCGATGATGCCCCGAGGTGTGTCTTTCCTTCTATTGTGGGGAGGCCTAGGCACCAGGTGAGACTGAGCATTCCAATAGATTTCCATTGCTCTTTTCATTAACATTGTGACATTGTGAAGAAAATATGTTTGGATAAAACTGAGAGGGCTCTTTGCTCACAGTTGTTTGAATAATATTATTATGTATGCCAAATTTTATATCAATCCAACTTTTTAAAGAGTCAGGATAACTGAAAACATTGACTTTCTCATGACCCATGTCAAATTTTAAGTGAGTTTCTAATCCCAAGTAAACAGGAAACTCTTACTCGGAGAGAGAGACAACAGATCTTCGAGGAAGACACCCTTGTCTAACAAGAGTTTCGACCCTCTGACTTCCTGACACTCTAAAGAGGCTTGGCCACACTTGGGTCATAACTCTCAAGTGTCCTTCTATTGATATTTTCCCCTGCCTCGGGAGGGATTTGAATCCGCAACCTTTAGTTTCTTAATTCCTTGCTTCACATCATCTCTGCCACCATGAAACCATAGTGAAAGTTGCATTTTGGGTATATTTAAAGTTTTAAACTTACTGTGCAAGATTCCACTGTTCGCTACGTTTGGTCCATATCGCTGCTGAGCTCTTTTCTGCCAATCCGTCAGAGTTCGTGATCGCAGCCGTCCTCGTATTCCGAGCAACTTGACCGAGGTGCTCACCATACCCCTTGCCCCTATTTCCACAACCATTACTCTAGCCGCTATTCCTGCTCTTTTATGTTTGAGAACAGGTCACTGTACTTGACAATTTTGTACGCAGGCTGCTCTTCCATCCTGGACTCAAACGGCACTGTCAGTTGAGTCAGCAGCATCTGCTTTGTGCTTGATGAATGCACGACGATGTCTGGTAGAATATTAGATGTTCGAATTGCCTCAGGGTACGTCTGACAGCTCGACAAATCTACTGCTATTTCCCAGTCGCCCATACTATCCAGTAGTGTTGACAGAGTAGGGCTGGCGGATTTGGTGGCGGACTTGCTGCCGTTTGCCTGCCCTGCGCGGAGGAAGTACCTTGGGACAAACTTGGCTATAAGCCTTGTATCTGCCTCTTGTCTGGCCTTGTCGACGGCCTCAGCTAATGCCCTCATGACTCTATTGTGGCGCCACTGTACCGTCCTTGTGCCAGTGCCACTTTCCAAGCTGATACCACATGCATCAAGGTTTGCTCTCCATTGCAGAGTGGGCAGCTGGCATCTGTGGTCTTTCCCCATTTCTTGAGGTTTGCACCAGTGAATAAGAGGTCGTACACTGACCTGATGATGAAACTTAATCGCAGTGGTGCCATGTGCCTTATGTCGTTCCAAGATATTTGCAGCGCATTATCCCATGTCATCCACTGTCCTTGCTGGACTTGCTGTACTGCCTCTGTACTCGTGTCTCATCCTCTGTATCTCTGATTTCTCGGATGACCATGTCTCTGCGCTCCTTTTGGTTTGCCTCGGACCACCTCGTATTGTCACCATGGCCAAATCCTCTTCTTTTGGTTTTTGTATAGCCTGGACTTCCCAGCTATATATTCTTTAAGTACCGACTCGAATAGAAATGTTAGAATGGCACTTTTGCAGTAGAGTGCAGAGTCTGTTAAGCATATTGGCACTCCTACAGTTTCTTGTGAACTTATTGCTCTTCCTTTCGATAGCCTCTACAGTGCTTATTTCGTAGACAAGCAGGGGCTATAGTAGCGTTGTTATTAGCATAAACTGGAGGCACTAAATCTTGAACGGCCAATAAGCCTACACCGGTCATACGTAGTAGTCCATCTTGTGCCATGTTTTTGGTTTGCTAGACAGCACTGGTATCTCGAAGGGTAGCATCGTATGGCCTGCCAAGGCTTTTCACTGGTTCTTCGCCGACTGTTGATTTTCGTTGGTTGGCCACAGTGAATGTGACATCAGCTGGTTTCCCTTTCCTCAGAGTCAAGCTCCTGGAATTCTTAGGCTTGAATCTCTTGCGGCACCCCATGATCAGTTCGTCTCAACATTTTCCATGCTTGACTCTCTTTTGAAATCAGGGTAGTTGTATCATCCATGAACGCTTTTAGTAATAGCATATGACATCCATGTCCTAGGTCGGGGCCATTCCCTGCGCTCTCTGCAGTTTTCAGTATTACTTGCATGACCAGCACAAATAAATAGTATCAGAAAAATAGAACATCCCATGGCAACACTGGGAAAAGAGAAACGTCACTCGCACTCATTTTGAGGTATGAAAAACATAGCCTGCATAAACATTTAGCGACCGATAATAACTCGCGCTTTTGGTGCGTTTCTAATGGCGGCTAAATATAGTAGCTAAGCCTGTGCTGTGCTCTGATTGAATAACGTCTGTGATGATTCGACCAGGGTAATCATCACAAAGAAAATCGACAATGTTAACAAGCGTGAGACGGAGTGAGCAAATAAATTCCTTCTTATATATAATGCATTTTTCGTTTGCAGGGTGTGATGATAGGAATGGGTCAGAAAGACACCTATGTGGGAGACGAGGCTCAGTCCAAACGAGGTATCCTCACACTCAAGTATCCGATAGAGCACGGCATTGTTACCAACTGGGATGACATGGAAGTAAGAATGATTTTGACGATGTGCCATAGCTAGGAAACAGTGGGGTGTCCTGTAAGATCGGAGGTGTGGGCTGGGTGAGGGAGGTTGAATAGATGAACTTGGGGAGGGGGAGAAGGAGGGGAGAGGGAGGGGGAGGGCGTGGAGTAGTATCTACTATCAAGTTCATGCTTGGCTTTTGCACACTCGAGTTCATTCCAAAACTTGCATTGCACCTTCTCTAGGTCCTGGGATAGAATCTGAACCTACACTGAACGCGTGTCACTGACAAAAGGATGGGTATCGCACATATTGTAGATGTCCGTTTAGAAGCAAAAAAAAAAAAACGTACCTGACGTAGATGGTGGGTTGGTTGGCAGGACTAAAGAACACACTGCCTTTCCCGTGATTGATGTTATCTCCCTTCCAGCCTCCGCTTGCACAACCAGACTTCATGATTTGTGTTCCTTCACTATCTTAGATCAATGATACTTCAGTTGTTGTAAACAGATAGTCTACTATGATCTTGAACAATATGCCTTACCTATTTTTTTCAGCGTGTCTGGCACCATACCTTCTACAATGAGCTACGAGTGGCGCCGGAAGAGCACCCAGTCCTCATGACGGAAGCGCCCATGAACCCCAAGGTCAACCGGGAGAAGATGGTCCAGATTCTATTCGAAACTTTCAACTCTCCGGCTTTCTATGTGGCCATACAGGTGAGAAGATGGTCCAGATTCTATTCGAAACGGTCAACTCTCCAGCTTACTATGTGGCCATACAAGAAGCATAATAACTGTGGGGATGTGACTTTTTAAACTGACATGAACTTTCTACAGGCAGTAATCTGGCCCGCAGCAATTCTCTGTGCTCGTAGCCAACTTGCAGCACTGAGCATGATATCTCCGAAGTCATCATTCCCATTGCAAAACGATCAATCGTCAAGGTTTCATAGGGCTGGCTTAAAGACCCGGCTGGCGTATAATAGGAAAGAGGAGGCATGGAGAGAGACTTATTTATTTGAATTCAGTCGAACGCTTCATATCGGAGCGCTATTTTTCCTTTTAAGTTTACGAGTGGAGGATTTCATACTGCATACAAACTACGCAGATTTAAGTTTATTATCCCCATGGACGTTACGGTAAGGACACTATTGATATAAAAAACATGGAGTATTTTGAATTTGAAAGTCAGTCCATCTGAATCGAGGCAGTGTCCACTGCCATTTGTAAGTGGGGCTTGCACTCCTACGGAAACAATCGGACGGAGCAGCTTTAAGAATTTTGCAGTGAGAAGGGCGAAGTGGACCTCGTTACACCAGCATGCCCTTGCCCGTGACAGGTAAATTATCTATAAGATGTTTCCTTGTACACAAATTCGGAACAGTGTCAATTCGCTGCTGCATTACATGCGTAAGAACTCAACGATCTGTGTTATTTTTGTCTTGTCACCCCCAGGCAGTGCTGAGCCTCTACGCCTCTGGACGCACTACGGGTATTGTTCTAGACTCCGGTGATGGCGTCACCCACACTGTGCCCATCTATGAAGGATACGCCCTTCCGCACGCCATTCTGCGTATTGATTTGGCAGGACGGGATCTGACTGACTACATGATGAAGATTCTGACAGGTTGGATTGGCAACACTGCTGAATGAAACTTAAGTTTTGTTTAGCTTCATATGTTCAATGTTTACTCTATGATCAACTGTCTTTATGAATGGCATGTCCGCTGCAGATCCCCAAAAGTCTTAATGTCTTCATTATACCTCTGCTCTGTTAGGCTTCATAACACTAGTATGTTCTCGTAACTGTGCCGGGGGAGTCCTGCAGACATAGTGTAACGTTTGGGGTCCAGTCCGAAATCAGATAGTGGGTACTAAGCTAACAGTATCGTAAGACCGACTTTTTCAAGGTACATGTATTTGCCTTTTGCTTCCTCCTCAGTAGTTTATCTCAAATTGTGCTGGATATATATTCTTAACGCAGTCAGTTCAAAACAGTTGAAGAATCCCGAGGAACATGACGCATGTATAAGTTAGCAGTTTATCATGAAATGTGCAAAGAGACAGTGGAAAAGACCAAGAAGGAAATCGGATTGTGCAATGCATTGTACATGTACTGTAAGCCTTATTGCACGTGCTAATCTGGCATAAATTAAATGTTAAGTGACTGGCAAGATATTAAATCATAAGCCTAATATTTCGACACACAGCACCAATTATGCTACAATACAAAACTTAGGCACCTCAAGCAAATATTTGACTGGGAGCAAATGGTACAGTGGACCTTGAAAGTTCCGAATATCTGTTTCCAATATTTGCGTATTTCCTGAGCACCAGGGCAATTGACAGCTCCTAGGAATCTGGGGAGTTTTAAATCCAGTCGGATCTTGTTGGAAACGGATTCACTGTTTATCCGGTCCAGGCAGACGGCCATACCCAGAGTTTTTGAGGAAACGGCCAGATTGCGCCCCTGAACATTATGCTCTTGTTATTGTACTTGTTATACTTTTTATATTAATACTTGTTATACTATTTGTATACCTTGTACTTATATGTATGTTCTGTATACCTGAGGTAATAAAGTTATTGTTATTGTTGACGTTACTCCCCAGAGCGTGGTTACAGCTTCACTACAACAGCAGAACGCGAGATTGTGCGAGACATCAAAGAAAAGCTGGCTTACATCGCCATCAACTTCGACGACGATATGAAAAACGCCGCCGAGTCTTCGCAGTTAGAGAAGAATTACGAGTTGCCAGATGGTCAGGTCATCACGATTGGGAATGAACGATTCAGGTTTGTCTGTGTGTTCGTCATGTCATAAGTTCGAAATTTTCAGAGAAGTTCAGACTTTCATCATCACACATACATAAATTGAGAGTTATCCTGGCTTTATAATTCGAAGTATCTTTGAATTTGGATTTCTGGTTGCTTGTTATGTCATAGGTACGAAATTTTCAGAGAATTTCAGGCTTTCATTACATTTACCTAAATAAAGAGTTTAGCTGGATTTATGATTTGAGGTATTTACTAAATTTGGATGACGATGTCGTAACAATCGTGTTTCTATTTCAGTGCATCAAGTTTTCTAAATATGGAGTTTATCAAATTGTTGCCGTTAAGTTGCAGAATCAATTCTTATAACATCCCAATAAATACAGTATCCTTGGTCCTCTGGGATCAAGTGGATTTGGTCATGTCATCTAGAAACAGGGTAGCCCAAAATACCGAATCAAGATGCTAGGATAACTTGCTAGTTAGAGAAGCATTACAAGCTGTCAGATCGCCAGGTCATCACGATTGGGAATGAACGATTCACGTTTGTCGGAGTGCCCGTCGGGCATAGGTATGAGCTTTTCAAAGAGTTTCAGACTTTCATCAAATTTACATACATTACGAGTTTCCATGGCTTTACAATTAGCAGTATCTCTGAATCTTGATGGCGGTGTCATAAAAATTATGTTACTGAGCTTCGTATTATGACTGGAAGGGTGGTGAAAACTTACGTAAATATGTCCATATTCAGGCTCAAGGTTTTTCGGTTGTTATTGTTAGGACAGACATGAGATGGGCCTCTGACCCATGCCTGCCCAATGAACAGAGGCGAAATTAAAAAAAATGAATAAAACACACAAAAAAAATCCTTTTTAAGACATCAGCCAGTAAAAAAAAAAAAGAATGTTGCTGAGTTTCAGTCCACGAGATTTTCAAAATGCAAAGTATTATAAATTGTTGCAGTAAAAGACAGATCACTCTCGAGTGTCATGACTGGAAGGGCGGTGAAATCTAATGTACATATGTCTATATTAAGGTGCGAGTTTTCGATTGTTATTGTAAGGAGAGACATGGAATGGGCCTCTGACCCATGCCTGCCCAATGAACAGAGGTGAATAAAAAACATGTTTAAAAAATGTTGCAGTTAAGTTGCAGACTCAATCCTGGCGACACCCCAATAAATACTGTATCCTAAATCATCTGGGAGCAAATGGATTTGACTATGTTATCTAGAATCGGGCTAGCCCACATAACGACTGCAAGATACCAGGATAGCTTGCCAGTCCAGTACACAACGCGATTTACCCCTTCGTGTGTTTCCTGACGTGACCAAAATATCCTAGAATATGCCTGCTGCGTCCAACACATAATGGAACCCGCTCTCTTTCTCGTGAGCAAATTCTAAATGGGTTTCAACCGCAGCCCATGTGGTACTCATTTGGAATTCATACGGTAGTGCTGGCTGCGATCCTCCAATCAAAATAATATCTTTCCACAGGTGCCCCGAGGCGCTCTTCCAGCCCTCATTCATCGGTATGGAGCAATCTGGCATTCACGAGTCCTGTTACAACTCCATCCTCAAGTGCGATGTTGACATCCGTAAGGATCTGTACAGCAACATCGTGCTGTCTGGCGGCTCCACCATGTTTCCGGGCATCGCCGACCGTATGACATTGGAAGTGTCCAGCTTGGCTCCGGCTGCCATCAAGGTCAAGATTATCGCTCCACCAGAACGGAAGTACTCAGTGTGGGTGGGAGGCTCCATCTTAGCTTCCTTGTCCACATTTCAGGATATGTGGATTTGTAAACAGGAATACGAGGAGGTGGGACCAGGAATAGTTCACCGGAAATGCTTTTAGAGCTGTTTTTATGGGAGCACCGCGCAGCAGCGAAATTCACTCCTAGTTGCACAATGTCACCGTATCATAACGCCACTCACCCACAACTTCTTGAAGCATGCTCCATCGAGACAGAAAAACACATAACAACTCCACTCTAAGATTTCGGCCCAACATTTTCTGCTCTAGTTCTGCGATATACGGAGACAGCAAAATTCCGAATTTCAGAATTTTATCTTCATTTCAACTCTCTGCGTACAGGAACATTTTTGTAGAATTAGGAGCACTCGGACTCAGCCACACCGGGGTTCACTGATGTAACAATCTAAAGATTTTAAAACGCAATGTATTAGTCGCAATGAGCTCCAGCAATGCCCTGTGCAAGCTCTTTGCACAATCGCCGAGACATTTAATTTCCCGAGAAGTGGCTCAAAACTCGCCATATTATCTGTTACTAAGTGCTCCGTTTCCATTCTTGTACTACATCCTTTCCACACGTGCGATCCAAAAATGAAATGACGCTGCAACGACGAAACTCTGAACTGCAGTCTAGTTGTTTTTTGATGTATTAGAACGAAAGAAATGCGACTGGCGCTGTGGCACAGTGCAGCCATTTTTATAAACTGTTGTAAAGATGACATAGTTCTTGTCACGACAGTAGACGAGTGCATACGAGAGTGCTTGGTAAAAACTATATGGACCAAACCATCTGGCCTTAGTCTAGAGCGAATTCTTTGTTTATCCTGAAGTTTAATTCATATAAGTGTATTTTCTATTTTAAGATTATGTCTACTACAAATATACGCCTAATAATGTGGTACATGAAAATGTTTCTATACCTTTCTTAGACATTTAGACCTTCTTCTGCAGTCTACCGCAACCAGACAAAGAGAAATAGCCATTTCGTTTCACGAGTAAATTATTGAAATGTCAACAAATTTTCGTTGTGTTCCTGTCCTCAGTGTCTTGTATTTCAATGGCATTTCATATTCTGTAAACAGTATTATAATTCACTGGCAAACTGCTCGGTATCAGTATGCGCAAAAAGCCAATTTTCAAACTACTTCCGCTTTCAATGAGATTTCATAGAAATAGAGCCCATGGAAATGTTCATACACATATTTTAGTGCCTTCTTTATCGTTTGAACAAACTTTCGGAGAAGTGGAATTGTTTGTCTCTTGTAAAAGCAAACTCTCATCTAATGTGACGCCTCTTATGTCAAGTTGGAGGTATCTGATTCGTATCTGATATCAGCAGATTTTAGAACTGAGTGCATTTAAGAGTTAACTCACCGGAAGATAGCGACACGCAAAGGGGTTAACCGTTTTAAAGGTGAACTCTTGATTTCATTTGCCTTATGCCTGACAGGCGTGCAATGTCGTCAGAATTACACTGCTTGGTAAGCAAAAATAGTTCTTGTGCTTGAATGCGAAAGGCCTACTTTTGTGCTCTTCTGATATTTGAGTAATCGTACACGATGTTGATTTTATTCGTATAATTACCACCATTATCAATTGTAGTATTATTGTTATATTAATTTATTATTATGGTCATCCACATTACTTTTTCGAAGAAATAAGATTATTCAAATTTTGGGAATTTTGTCTGTGAAAACTTGTTTTTCCTCTCATCCAGTGCCATTGTTGTTATTTTGTAAATCTGTCTCTTAAGCTGTGTGGTACAACTGTTTCTTCACGATACAGAATTTGAATGTACAGTTATTTATCTTCCGTATTTAATTATGTGTGTTAAATAGTTTTATTATTTCGAGGTGATCTTCGGACTCATCACTCTAGCCACAAATTCTTCGCGTGTTTCGTATAAAACTGTCACCCTTCTCGTTAATTTTGAATATGGGCTATGTACGTTATGGTTGGCCTCTATGAAATCTCAAATACTTAATATGGCTTGTATTTACACATATATACGATTGCATGTACACGTAAGCTCAATATAGGCTACTTTGATTATGAGTGTGCAGTTGTATAGGATAAATATGAGACCTTGTACAGGAGGCAAACACCTGGGATATGTTTATGGCCCGGAGCTGAACCAAAACCATATGCATTGTACTGAGTAACATTATGTGTTGATATTGGTAACATTGCGTGAAAAGCATAAACGATTTCATATTGTGACTGAGACCCCGGAAAACCTTAAAAGAATAAACCTTTGCAAATAATAGGACCGCATTGTTAATATACGCATAGTGTTTTCTAAATGGAGGAAATGAACCTATTCTTTACACTTAAATGGATTTGCTAATTTGTCATCTAACTTACATACCCGTCCAGTCATGTACACTTGTGGCGCGAAATCCAAAACAGAGAGAATAACGTTTCCCTATGAGATTTATGGATTTTCCTCTTGATCAAAGATGTAATATTCGATGGCCAGCGTAGTAGTTTAGTTTTCTTTTGCTAAGAGTACAGCCAAAAAAAAAAATCAGTACAAAAGTCTCTGGTTGACATCCAGGGAGACGAGAAAAACGGGATATTAGCCGGAGCGGGATCTTAGCCAACGATACAGAATAGAGAGGGCAGATAAGTACAGAAATTACAAATGCATCGTAACTATGCCGTCATTGATCAAAGGGCACGCCGTCGGTGGAAAGGGCCATGCACTGTCAGCGTAGGTTTCCTGCGTCTCGTGAGAGGTGTATGGGCTCGATCTAACAAGGATAACCGCAATTAGACCCATATTCTGTCAATGGGAATTCTTAATCGATGGAAAAGAAAGGTAGAAACATTTATGGCGACTGGTGAGATTGGAATTTTAGTTGGAAATGGTTGCTGCCATCAAGATACTAATAGGGTTATTTGTTTTACAGAGCAAAAAAAATGGGTTTCACTTATACAGCGGATCTTACTCAAAATTAAGAAGATGATTGGAGGGATCCTGGTCGGAATCTACCGTAGGAGTTGTAAATCACCATCCGTGAAACCAACCTAAAGATCTTCGGGAGTTTTAACCCCTGTAATGCGTGCGACGAATGCGTCCGTACCAACCTTGTGCTACTTGTAAAGCGAAGCCTGCACCAGCATTTGAGTGGACTGTGCTGGTTTAGGCCCTATCGCTCAAGATTGCTAGAGTTAACTTAAGCCTAGTTTTCTACTTATACCCCTACCAGAGTGAATCCAATTATCACTAGTGTTGTAGCATTTCTATATCGTACCTTTGATACACCATTTTCACAGCTTAACTTATTCATTTTATGTGAAGTTCATTCATTTATTCTTGTAATTGTCTCTGACATTCTCATATCCTTTTCATGGCATATTTTGGTGTATAAACACAAGTAAAAGCGTTTGCTAAACTGTGTTCACAACTGCAATTTGTGCTCAGACCATGTGAATACTGCATAATACTATCATATATCATATACACATACTATTATACTTGTACAATTGTCTCATGCACATTTTAGAATATTCTTACTGTGCCTCATTAATGTTGTCTATATGAGACAGATGCTTTCTGTCATGAGAGAATGTGTCTTCATGCCAAAACAAAAAGACGGAGGGAAAATCCTGAAGAATTTTATATATA
>JAWQUT010000073.1:766739-786669 GCA_033807755.1 Ellobium chinense
GGTGGGAACGGCTTCAAGGGGGAGAGGAAGTTTAAAAGACTGTCCAAATAGCCTAGATAATCCCCTCGATCGCCATGATGCAAACATTGTGTTTCTAAGTGGATACATGCCAGGTACTAGCTGCTGGTTAAGGTCTTTGACAATTATTGTTTTTTCTTCTTTTGGCCCTATTAACATTTTGTGTTATTCTATATATACCACTATGATTTCGGGAAATTTCTTCCATGGAAGTTAAAGTACTTCTTTTTCCCGATCTATTAACGGGAAGAAAAAAGAGGGGGGGGGGGGGGGGNGGGGGGGGGGTCCAACGCCCACAATTTTTCACAAATGTCTTTCGAAAAAGATCACCTCGAATTCTGATTTGGTCCCCAATTTTTCATTTGGCTGGTTTTGACCTCGTGTGAATACATAGGCCTACACACTTTATTTTTGTACCTAGAAGGCTCAAATACTGTACCTGAAACTTTAAAATTGGATGCTTTATTTAGATCACAGGTCATTTTACAAATTTCTACACTCTGACACTGGCAGGCAGTGGCAGGGCCCCAAAATAGGGGGATATTATATATTAGCGGATTAACTGAGTGAGTGATTTGCCCCTCTAATATGTGTCACAAACGTACTAAATAATTTGTCTAGGGGCGGTAATCAACAAGAAAGACGCGCGTTTTAATATTTCTAAACTATTACCATACCACTCATCCTTTTGGACATTATGGATTTTTAATATGTTCCTCTATTAATACGAAGGGAGTTGCCAGTTTGGGGAAGAAAGTAAACCAGTTTTTTTTTTGTTTTAAATCAGCAATTCTATAAAATCACTTTGAATTACTCCAGCCCTCTGTGCTGAAACACAAAGAGGAAACCGTCATAAGGGCTAGCCAAAATTAGATATTCGCCAAAAATAGTCGTTACTTTTTGCGAAAATTAGATCCTCACAGCAAAAAGAACTTCTACATTATATCAAAATCTCTGTCATATTTATTTGTTATATAGAATAGTTTCTTTACAAACATAGGTGTCATGTTAATAATTGATATCATCTAGTGAAACTTACGTATCCTGTAACCACATGTTTATTTCAATCATATAGTACCTATAAGGACTCACTACCTCAAACTTCATCTATTCGAAAAACCCAGATGAGTGCATGTTGGCATTGGTTTGGTTCCAGGCACCTTATTTTCTCTACAGATTGTAACAAATTCAAACCCCTTTCGTGCTTGAAATTATCTCTAATCTGACTCTTTGATCAGAATGAGAAGTGGGGAAAAATGTGACAAGCTGCAGATAACTAAAATGTGGATGGCATGGTTGTCTACTTTCATTTCATATATATGGGAATGCCCCGAACATGACGATGTCAGTCTTGGGACAAGGTATTGACAAGGTATTTCATATATTGTAGAGATTAGATTTCAGATTATCAGTCTTGTTACTGGTATACTGGTATGTTACTGATGAACTGCTGTAACATTTACATTGACTATAAAGAAGATTGCTATGAAAACTGGGTTGCTATTATATAATAAAAAAAGATATATATGCATATGAAGGTATGGGATACTTTATTTGTAATTACGTTTGAAGTTTCATAGAAGACAATAAAGTATCGTGCTGCAAAAAGGCACTTATCAGTAGAGAAGACAGTGTCTAGCACAAAACTAATCATCGATCTTGAAATCAAGGTTTTGTGACGAAACTATCGATATATCGATGTTTCAAAATGATCCTAAGGGAAAGAATTCCATAAATGTAAAATTTATATATCTAATTTTAGTGAAGACCCAAACAAAATTGTTTCCCTTGAGAAATCACCAGGATGACAAGATGACCGCGTCCGCCCTTAAGGTTAGTTCTACAGCAGCCCTTGTAATAATGAAGAAAAAAAATCCAAAGTAAAAACAAAGTCAAAACAGTCATTGGTATCTCAGGAAACATCGATATTCAGACATCGGTGTTGCTACTCCTGCTTAAAAGAACAATTAGAAATGTGCTTCATGAAAAGGGTCTAATTAATGTTATAAGATCAATAGCAATAAGGCGCTTTTCTCATGAAAGAACTCAGATGTTTCTTTGACTTCAACATCAAAGGATGCCTTAGTTTAAAGAACTGATTATATGATTATTAAAAGACTGTCTTTTGTGTAACATATTATTCGATTGCTTGAGTTATTTTATTGCCTTTTAAAAGTCCTTCCCGTTTACGTTACGTGCATGTCATGCTGATTTTCATGCGAAACTCATGTCTGTTCAAAAGATAGAAGCTACTGGTCTGAGAGTCGCTGCTTTGTTGTTGCTGTTGTTGTTGTTGCTATGGTTGTTGCTGTATTCATTGTTGTTGTTGTTGTTGTTGTTCTTTTTCTGGTTGTTCTTCTTCTTCTTCTTCTTGCTGCTGTTGTTGTTATTTCAGGTAGTCTCTCCGTCACTGGTCCCACAACAACATTCAAGAGCAGAGTTATTTCAAAACAATAAATGATTTTTGTTGTACATATTTATGTGGGTTAAAACAACATAATATAGGTAAAAAGCTGAACCAGACGTAGTTAGACTATGATCCTTAGCTTTCATGTGTCATAAATAGCTGCCACCTAAGCAGACCTTCCCATGTCGACGTCTTGATAATAGATAACCTCTTGTAACACTGCCTCAACGATTAAGTGACAAACCGTCTAATTAGGATGTGCCTTATGTGCGTGTTTCGGGCTAATTCATGTGCCTAAGCTAATCAGTTTTAGCTGGTGCAGGTAAGTCCTTTCGTCATATAAAATCCCACAAGAATGTTTTTAAACGCCTCGCACACATCATCTATTATCCTCACTCATTTTCTTCTTCTTTTTCTTTTTTTTTTCAAATATTATTTTAACGCCGAAAAACATGTGAGCTAAGCAAAATTACTTGTTTAACTAGTAACTTGTTGCCTGCTAGAACATCATTACACTCTGGATAGCTCGATATGCTCCGTTCCGCTATTAAAAAATCTAGCAATGAGTTGCCATGCTGATGGTCCCTGTTGCGGTTTGTGTATTATTGAGCCTCTTGCAAGCTTGCACCTTCCCCCCTGGCCCTGAGAGATCATGGAACCTAATCCCTAAAAATAACCTTTGCAGCTTTCACCAGCTGATAAAAATAATTTTATCTATGACCACACTGGGGTCAATGAAAATAAAATTGACAGATTCGAGAAGGATTCTGTAGCAACCATAAAATGTCCAGATCGAGGAAATTTGGCCCTTGCACCTTCTTTTTTTGTTTTCTTGTGGGAGAAAAAGATCTCCAGGAAAGGGAGAAAACGAGCATTTGACCACTCTCTGCGCATCAAAATAAAGACAGTGTAATCTTATCCAGTAAAGTAGTAATCACTAACCACGGAATTCGTCTTGAACTTCAGGGAAGGCTTAACATTAGGAGTCCTTGTATCTGATCTAGGCAGCCATTTGAAAAGGTGAGGTTCCGTTGGCCAAAAGGGAATGAAAAGCATCATCTGGGCAGAAATTTGAAAAGGTGAGGTTCCCTCTGCCAAATGGGGATGAAAAGCGTCAGGTAGACAGATATTTGAAAAGGTAAGGTTCTGTTGGCCAAATGGAAGTGAAAAAAGTCATCTAGTCTAGATAGACATTTGAAAAGGTGAAGTTCCCTCGGCCAAATGGGAGTGAAAAGCATCCTCTAGGTGTGAGCAGTCGGGAAGTGTGTTAGGGTCACGGGTGAACACTAGGCTCGCACGTGGAAGTAGAGACCGATTCAGCAGAAGGTATTTAAGCATTAAATTGCGGTGAAGTTAGCGTCCCTGTGGTGTAGTGGTAACACGTTCAGACTTGCAAGCTAAAAGACCCTGGTTCGAGTCCCGGCAGGGACAGAAAATTTCCAGTGTAGGCAATTTTCGGCCCATCTTCTCCAAATTGATAATTCAGCAATCTGGTAAAATCCCTTGTGACACACTTCCCTAAAATAATATGTGGCATCAGAAAAATGATCAGACTGAGCTCACATTCCTCCCCCTTAATAATGAAGAAGAAATACCATATGCCTTGCCACTTGGTTACATAGACATACACTTAAAAAGATGAGACTCCGTTGGCCAGAATGGAGTGAAATGCATCATTTAGGCAGACATTTGAAAGGTGAATTTCCTTCGGCCAAATGGGAGTGAAAAGCATCATCTAGGCAGACATTTGAAAAAAGGAGAGATTCCGTCAGCCAAATGGGGGGTGAAAGTGATCAGTTAGACAGACATTTGAAGAAGTGGGGCTCTGTTGGTCAAAATGAGAATAAAAAGCATCAAGTTTTCATAATTCAAGAAAGTTGAATATGAACATTGTCTTTACCAAGGTGGATGTTCTCGAGCCAGAGAGCTATTGTTCTTGATTCACAAATTTGTTGAAGATTATATTTAAAATGAGTTTAAGAATAATAATTCATTGTCAGTAAACTTAAGGTGATGTAATCTCAGCCACAATCTCTAGTGCAACAGTCACCTCTTTACACGGATCTATCCTCAATCTCCCTGCTGTCTTTTATGATTTCACAAGACTAACACCCCATTTTACAAATGGACAGGCAGGCAACGCACCAGCGGCCAAAGAATACATAGCGCACCGAAAGGCATCATAGACGAATGCATTAGACTCCGTGAAAAAGTTGGACGATTGGCTAATCGGGCAGATTGAAAAGATCTATCGGAGATTGTTTTTCGTTGCTATACACATTCTTTTTTTTTAAAAAAGGGTTAAAAAAAATAAAGAGGACTGACGTGTATAGTTACATTTTATGTATTTTTCTACGAATTGTGAAAACCGCATGTTTTTACGTTACGTAGTTCTCAAGAAATCTGTGAAACAAATTTGGCTGAAGCGTTTTATTAATACTGTATAGATTATTTTTCTGCCTTTTTGCACGACTAACCGTTGCAACATTTGGCCTGAGACACAGTACCTGTACATCAACCTGATGTAATTATAAAACCATTCAAAGTACAGGTTAACTGACACCTGGGAACGTGTAAATAAGAAATTCGCCCACGGGTAAATAGATAGTCATGATGACAGCGCGAGATAACGACACGTGGCTGAGGTTCACGCCGCTCTATAAAAAGTGAGAAATTCTCTCCCTTGTTACGTCATCTAAAGCTGCGTGGACAGGACCTTTGCTGGACGCTCAAGGTAATCTACAGGGTTGGGCAAGTTCACCAAAAACGTCAGTTCAGATCAAGTTCATTTCACTACAGGAAAAATGCCTTCAGATAAAGTTAAGCTCAGTACCATGAAAACTGAGTGATTTCCAGATCAGATCAATTCCTGGTTTTTTTAATTTGGCTTTTGATTCTGATTTTCGAGGTATATTTGAACTGAACTGAAATTTAAGTAGAAAATAAAAGTTCAGTTCAAGCACCCAAAATAACTACATATCAGATCCAAATCAGTTCATCCAAAACAGCTATTAAGCTCATATCAAGTTTACTGAGCGAAACATTATGTTAATGAACTGCGTTTATATGATCTCACTTCTGCCCAGCCCTGGTAATTTACGATGACTGATTGTGGGTATTATTCACAAACGTGCTTTCCTCCTGAAACACGGCCTTTGTGACCATGACATTTGTGCAGGAGAACCTTGAGTTCAGATTTTAGTTGTAAGCTTTAACTACAGTCCGTGAAAGCGAAGTTGCTTTAATAAGATCAGCGCTAGGATTAATCCAGATTCAGTGAAGGAATTACCACACTATCAATTACCACACTATCTACCACACTATTACGTAGCTGCGTTCAGTGAAGGCAGTGGTAAACTTTCAGTCGTAACTGTAACCTCTGACTGCGTCCAATACAGCACTATTAAGTTTTCAGTCCTAATCTAATCTAACCTTCAGATGCATTCGGTAATAACAATTCTGAATGTTCAGTTTCAACTGCAAAATGTAGCTGAATTCAGTAAAACCAATGCAGAATTTCTATCTCGACAGATTGAATTCAATTGTAAATTAAACCGGATTCACCACGAGAGCTTACGTTCAAAGAATCGCTTTGTTTAAGTGCAGTTTTACAAAAAGGAGATAGTTTCTGTGAGATTTGGATTTTAGCTAGTTTCTGGCAATTGCAGTAAAGTTTGCAGGGGTCAGATTGTATAATTTCTTTTTTGAGCCATTTGATGAACATTTCTAGTCGAACCACAAGAACGTTCCAAGGTGGCTAAGGCCAGTCTGCAGATCTGGTGCCACCACTGTGCTCAAATTATATATACTGTTTATAGTGAGGGTCCTTCATTTAGGTTTTTCAGTTTTTATTTAGATGAAAAGGGGTTAAAAATTTGGTCCTCTTTTGCAGATCACAGGCCCGCACAAATAAACTCCACTGAAGCCATTAAGGAAACACTGCCTACAGGAATAATTTTTTTTTATAATTCAAGACTGAATTTTTACCACTTTTGCGGTGTGGTTTCATGTTATACGATTCTTTCTACGAATAGTTATACTCAGCTACTACTGACTCTGATGGTCAAATATTTTTTGACCAGTTTGGCTCCTGCAACCTAAAGTGACGGTAATATGATAATATTTGTTGGCAAAAGTTGCAGGCAGAACACAATACATACAGGTAAAAATGATTTTATTAGCATTTCTTCCAACTATCGCCCTCGAGACCAGTTTCCAAGTCCGCTTGCTGGGCTTCATTTATAGTGAGAGGCTTTCCTCGAATGTGGAGGTCTCTGGCTCCTGTTGTTATTCTTGTTCAGACTCTATAAATTAACTGTGTTATTCTACAAATTCTACACTGATCTCGGGTTATTTTTTTTCCTCATGGAGATTAAAGTACTTTCGTCACTCTATTTATTTAATGGACGAAAAATGGAGGTCATGGCCCCAAAATATTCACAAATCCTTTTCAAAGATGGACATCTCTCCTTCTGACCTGGTCCCGACTTTTTTTATACGCTGTTATGACCTCGTGCTAATACATGCGCCTAACACATTTTACTTTTAGTACTCATAAATCTCAATTAATTGTACACGAAACTTTTAAAACAGAATACCTTATCTAGATCCCAGGTCTTTACATATTTCTGCTCCTACACTTGGCTGGCAGGGCGCAGAAAAAGCGGGATCTTGTATACCTGCAGATTAATAGATTGTACACAATCAGTGATTTGCCCTCTACAAGATGCAAGAAACCCCAGTGTCTTTCCCCAGGAAGCTCCTGTACTCCTGAAATCTCACAAGCCGTCCTTTTCTCCTGTGTCGCAGTCTGATCTAAACAGGGCGCTTATCAAAACGCACTGCATGCGACCTTCCAAGAAAAAGCTGAAATTTTGCCGTCGATTCTCTTAATGATTGAAGACGTGGAGCACAGTATTGATTTATATGTGTGTCAGTCGGTCTTTGATTTGCCCAACCCATCCCCAACACATGTCCAACTCACATCCAACCCATACTGCAAGTTTTTAAAAGACTTTGACCTAAAGCGAAGCCTTGTAACCCCTCCAGCTCTTGGCTATTGCGTCCCCTTCCACAATATTAACAACGACAGCGGCGATAACGCCGACAACGGCACCAACAACAACAACAATAATAATAATAACAACAACAACAGCAGCAGCAGCAGCAGCAAAAACAACATCAACAGCAGCAACAGCAGCAGCAGCATCAGCAGCAACAACAGCAGCAGTATATTTCCTACCAGTGATTCTGGTGGCGTTATGTTCACAGCCTCGGTTTTCTCAGGATGCGTATGTCACAAATTCGCTGCTTAGACTTGGCACTTCTATGCAAAGAAGGGGTGCTGTGCACTTGTAATAATACTTTTTATCTCATTCACACACCTTTCGTTACCACTCTGTCTCCATTCACTATAAGCTGCTATTATACACCATGTCATCTCATGCCTATCATTGCAGATGCTCTTCAAAGCTGTTCTTTACCTCGCCCTGGGCCTGGCTTCCCTCAGTCAAGCCTACGTGGGTCCAGGTCTTAGCATCGACGTTGAGCCAGAGTCCGTAGTTCCTGAGCGGACAGAGAATGTTACCTTGGCTTGCCAAGAAACGAACCTTGGAGTTAATAAAATTGGCTGGATCAGGATTCTGAAGGAGTCTGGAAGAGTAGGTTTGAAGCACATCGCAGTGCCCCTCTCTCTCTCTTTCTCTGTTTATTGTCTCTCTCTCTCACTCTCTCACTCTCTCACTCTCTCTCTCTCTTTCTCTCTCTCTCTCTTTCTCTCTCTCTCTCTCTCCTCTTTCCGTTTGTCGCCAGTGAAAACATTTTGTTTGCATCTGACAGTAGAAAATGGACTACGTGTGCTTGATATCTACGTGTCAACGAAAAGTGTGGTCCATTTACTATGTAAATGAGTCTAAGCAACGGAATGAGTCTATAGGTAAACCATGATGTCAGTGACTGATACGGAAAAGCGAGGAAAGAGTATGTTGATTTTGCGAGTGGTATTCTGCTATGCTTATATTTGCCTCATTTAGTAGGATACAAACCACCATTGAGTCTTGTCACATCCTCTTTCGACAATAGGCCATTGATATAAACCTCCAGTAGCACATTTTAAACTATAGGTGGTGGCCACCATTGTTTCCGACTCCTACTTCCGCATTTTCTAACTAACATCTAAGCTTTACCCTCTTCCCCGCAGACTAACACGCAGGAGCAATATACAAAAATGTATCTCTAGGCTAGATGGAGTTATCTCCCCTCCTTACGCCTAGGTATTCATAGTTTTGCCTTTGCAGACATTGGTCAACAGATTACGGTCATTTCCAATCAAGTTTTTGACGCGCATAGCCACAATATACCATCGAGTGGATGATAAACATGTTTAGTCATCCTCTTTCCAGTGTTTGTTTCCTTTTATGTTGTGATGGCGTCTGGCATGACAGAGGACTGCAGCTGCTTTCTTTGTTCCAAGAATCTCCTCAAAGTTGTTGGCGGACTTTTCTGATAACTTCCAAGCTGAAGCGGGCCTAAGGTTTTGACATCAAAATGCCTTAATTTTCTTTTTTTTGAGGGGGAAGTTGTTGGATACTTTTGTTACAACGGTCACCTTCGTCACAGGTTCTAACTGTTCTGGAAACATACATTTTCAGAGTGTCTGCAAGTGTCTTAAGGTACTTTTCTTGGCTATGCTTGCAAATTTTCATTGTTCTGGAC
The DNA here is from genome assembly GCA_033807755.1 of Ellobium chinense. Taxonomy (NCBI): domain Eukaryota; kingdom Metazoa; phylum Mollusca; class Gastropoda; order Ellobiida; family Ellobiidae; genus Ellobium; species Ellobium chinense. The sequence goes on from JAWQUT010000073.1 coordinate 775,879, forward strand.
CGTCCGTGAAAGCTATTACATCACTAGACAGATATCAAGATAAAGATACCTCGATGACTTCTTCTGGGCTGACAGATTAACCCCCCCCCCCCNNNAACCCACCACTTCCCAGCTTGAATTTTTATTTCATAATAAGCAAAAAAAAAAAAATAGTCAACAGGCATTTAACTGAATAGGAAAAAGTTGAAGGCATGTCATTTTCATTCCCCCCTCAAGAAAAAAGTTCTAATTGGACAGTGGTATTGTTATGATGCAATAGTCAGCGGTCAGAGGTGTGCTAGATGTTTAACTGTCCTGGTTTTGAATATTTCAGTTGCAAATATATTGTAATACTGGTTACAGTTAACCATAGAATATTGCAGAACTAGTTCGACAGTGATATGAAACTTGACGCCAAGGAAGAGAGAGGAGATATGATTTTGCACACAGTAAAAACTACCCAGTTTTTGCGGCGGTGTGCTCAGATAAGCGTCGGTTTTCGGATCCAACGGATAGCTCGATCATGCCTTGCCATTTTCATTTCTGTGTATGTATTTTGGGATGCTGGGCTCACACGTTGCAACCACTCGTTAGCACATTTCTAATTCTATGCTCAACTTTGTTAAATGTCAACAATTTATTGGGTCCATCTTACACGAGCCAACCGAGCCAAAGATGAAAAAAAAACCAACAATAAAGAATGATGTAAACTGTAGTTGGTGAAACCGTCACATCCTTCTTAATTTTTGCGTATTTTATATGATCACGTTCTTCGCAGAATTGGCTGCCATGGTCACTAAACTGTCAGTTAATTTATGTTTAAGGTTTTCTCCTGGGATGTGTGCATTTCTTCAAAATTTCATATTCACATCTATTCGCTGGATAGCGATTAAAAGATTTAAGAGATATGTCCTCCCCATGAGCTCAGAAGCATTACATTCCTATCAAGGTTTCATAAAAATCAAATCAAAATAAACTGCAAGAGACATCACTGATATTATGCTTAAGAAAGCTTAATTTTTAAGCTCCATTTTTAATTCGTCAGCCAGCATATTGAATTGCTCTAATTTATCCCTCGTAACCTCTCGAAAGTCAGTCATCATTTAAGCTATCGCGATCAAAATTGAGGAACTTTCATGAAAATGGTATAACTTTTCGATGTGAAAATTTCGTAAGGTTTATCAAAATTAGACGTATTCAAATATATGGAATTCTTGTATACATTTTAATTTCTTCCCAGCGACTTCTTTTTTAAACTCAATATGTCCAGAGCGTTTATGTGTGTGTGTGTGTGTGTGTGTGTGTGTGTGTGTGTGTGTGTGTGTGTGTGTAACTCTTTGCTAATGAACAGCATTTTTATAAAAAGAAAAGGATGCTTTCAGCTTTGGGACTCAGATGCCAAGACTCAAGACTTTCAAATTAGCATTAAAGTACCATTAACAACAGAAACAAAATCTGATTTCAGAACACTTATGAAGTCTTCGCTGAACGCACCTCTCTGGACTCGAAAGTGTACAGCAGGGCTGAATACGCAGAAACTGAAAGCTACATTGGTTCACACGCTTATCTAAAACTGAACTGGCCTTTGGCGAAGACGGAAACGATTGGAAATTTCTTCTGTGACGTCGTCGTATTTCTGGAGGATCAGGTGAGACTAAACGATCGTCGCTGGTCGTTTCATGCATGTGAAGAACAGGGCAACAAATGTCGGCCATATTAATATGCAGGCACTGGCATCAGGAAATATTTATCCACTTAAAAAATAGTGGATCTTTGAAGAATTTCCGTATTGAAGTTTTGACGTAATCACAACCTTTGGGCATGCGTTGTTTATTCGATAAATATTCTATGGTTCCCACAGATTTACCCAGGGGAGTTAGCTCAGTTTTCATAGTACCTGAAAAAAAATCGAAGAAGTAAGTTGAAAAGAAAAAGAACGGGAGCGATCAAGGCGTTAACTTTGGACTTAAGAGAACAGATCAGTCAGTTAAATATGATGCTACTGCGAGAAGATCAAATCTGCATGCCCGAAATTCGACGCCCATCTCATAAAGGGGCGAATGTGACAGTTGCTAGTTTTTCCAGGACAGCGTTTTAAAGTTTCAAGAAGATTTAGCATTGATAACATATATCCAGTCAGTAAATGTTTCGTCTCCGAAATTATTACAGCTATCGATACGCCACGTCGTGAGAACATAGATCTTGTTTTGCGTCTTCGGAAAGTAGTCTCAGCTCAAAACATCCAAAAATGTCATACATCCCTTCGTTATATGGCCGACGAATTGTGCATGTGTTTGTTTAATTCGATGATGACACAAAATCAGCAGCATGTCTTGCAGCCTGTCAAAATCAGCGTTACAACCCTAATCAAGGAAGTAAGATGTCAGAATGAAGGGTGGATACCACCATTCGATATCAAATTTCTGTTTGTTGCTGAAATCCAGAGTAAAGTCATTGTATACACATACTAAACACATGATTTTATGGGCAAATGACCAATAACTGTGGACAGAACTGAGTGAATTACATAGCATAAAATTGTTCTCCTATCGCAGTTCCCTCAGAATTATTTTTCATTGCATAGGGTGACCCCAGCCACTTAAGATTACTTTATCTCGGGCCAAACTAATGTCAGGTAAAAATTTCTTTTACCCAATGGAAGTACATGTTAAGCTAGATTTAGCCGAAAAAGCCACTTCAGCTTCATTTTGACTGGCTGCTTCTTTGTTTTTCTCGGTTTAAGTGGAGAAAGTATACTCCGCTACCTAACCAAGCAAATTGGGGACTGAAATATGATCCGGCAAGTGAGTGGAATACGTTGTTTACTGCACCGATAGTTAGCAAAACACTTGTTTCGCCCACAGCTCTTCGTTAAAAAAAACAACAACAAACTCCTATTATCTGACTTTCTACAGTAGAGAGGTTCCTATCTGATAGTGACCCAGCAAAATGCGATCACACCTAAGTTGCATTAGGTTTCTTATCTCGACACAGCCGGTGTTTGCATTATCCTTTCCAAATATTCGCTTTTGGCTAGAAATCGCGGGGCATCAACTTACCCACAAACTCATTATTATGACAAAAAAGTGTAGTTCATAAAAGTATCCATAAATGCCTCAGAAGAAGGTGCTGACAAATCTCTATATCAAAAGTACGGGTCCTTTTCTTAGTCAAGAATGCTTCTAAAGGAGTTCTTGTTCTCCACTGTCCGTAGAGGGCTACTGTACTTTGGTACCTCCCAAATGCCTCAATGGATCTAGTTTATATGTGTGTTTACCCTTTGAAACAAAAACAGTAGTATCGACGTATTTCTAAAAAAAATAACGGAAAACACATCAAAAATCTGTGTTTAATGATTTCATGCTTCGGACATGTCAATTTCAAAACAAGATCTATGACAGTTCCCACGAGTGTCTGGAAGGGTTAAGTTTCATTCCAATATTTTAAAAAGCGGAAGATTCTCGAAAGATGACTTTGGCTATTTCACAGTTTTAATCAACAAATGACAAATTTATTTTCATATTTTTGGTTAACTGGTCTCTATAGTCTGGCAAAAGGATTTTTCATCAGCTGAGATTACAGCATGCTACCTGCAGTTTTCATTTAAAGCATTCGCTGTTTGCATCAAATTCCCGGGGCTGGTACTTTCACTGAGTTTTCTTAAAAAGTTACTTGGTCTATTCACAAACGGTTCAATAATTATTTTATATTACACATTATTACAAGCAATTTACCATCTCAGTTTTATTCTACTGTAAAGAAAATGCAAAACTGTTGAGAGTTCATAATGTTGTCAATATGTATCTCAGAGGAATAAGAAAACCCACTGCATGCGTAGCTTCAAAGATCTGCCAATGTACACTGTATATATGTATAAATCAAAATCCTCCTATGAATGTACCTGATTGTTCTGTTCCCAGGAAGCATACTACGCGAGGACATCAGTGATTACGGTTGGAATAAACGAAGACCCCGTGCAGTTAGTGCTCGAGCTGCAGCAGCAACTTGATGACGTAAAAGAGGAACTTGAAAGGAAAATCAGGATGTTATGGAATGAAATTGAAGAGCGACACAATGGTTCGGACATAAGAAACCACGTTTGGCCATGGGGCTCATATGCTCTTCCTCAACCACAAGGAGGCTGTCCAGGAAATGAAACGCTCTCTCGTTGGCAAAGGGGCACGTTGAATTTGAATACAGAATCGGATTTCCCAAGCAAAAATGAAGTATCTGAGCCTACAGCTTTGGTGCAGCCCGTCTTCACGGAAGTAGATTCAAGGAACTATGCAAATCTCCACTTCTGCGTGAAAACTTCTGCTTCCACTCTCGGACCTGTTTGGCAAAAGGGCTCCTTCTGCATCTACAAGAAAGATGACTGCCCTGCTGGTTTCCACGAGGGCAACATCTTCTTTGATGCCCAGGACGACAACGAGAACAACCAATTCTCTGGCACTCTCCCCGATGGGTCATTTGGTCACAACGTCGCCTTGGAATTCTGCTGCCGAAATGATGGCCCAGCAGATGTAGAGATCCTCCTGCCGACCCTCGAACCATTCTACCTGTTCCGCTTTGGAGGCAAGTGCCAGAGGGTCAAGCAAATGGTCGTCCGTGAAGAGTACATCGTGGTGGACACTGAGAATGGTTCAGCTAATGGTGCCAACATTGATGCCTACTCCAACGAGTTCCATCCTGACGGCAAGCTGAACGATGTCCGCATTGAGATGTGTTATTACGAGCAAGAAACACCAGTCCCAATACAGTAAGATCCTATTAATAACTTATGGCGATCTAAAATGGCGGACACATGCATGTCGTCAAAGGGAACAAAAATGTTAACAATAGAATAATAAAAATGCAAAGCTAGTCTTATTTTGAGACTAAAAGGAAACAGCAATGTGTCAATTTATGACGTTTTAATATAGTAATCTATCCACAAACTGGATGGTCCTATTTCAACAACACTGAAACCACAGAACAGGATCGAGGCACATCATTGCTGTCCTGATCAGAGCTCCGCCACAAAATGACTGGTTTGTAAAGGTAGACAGTATAATTTTGGTGTGATGCAGATCATCTTTGAAAAGCCTTACATAACAGTGCGGTGGTCCCAGCTCAGTTTGTTATCAATGTGTCACCCGGAGGGCAGTGTAAGCTCATAATACAGGTTGCGAAGACTAGTTTCAATAAAAAGATATGCATCAGTGTTGGATCAGGAAGGCATTATACGCTAATGTATTGAAAAAAACAGAAAAAAAGTGATTTTAATAAAACTTGCAGCCGTCAGAACCGATTGTTTGTGTTTCTTTAATTTCATCACTGTTGCTCTTTTTCGTTATGTATTTTGATGCCCTGCACACTTTACACTGATTTCGGTACATCTCCCAACATGATGTATACTGCAACACATTTTTGTCAATTGCCACAAACACTTCACAACAGCTTTATGAGTTTCAAAAGTTAAGAATTTTCATGGAGTTCCCATGAAATGAACACGTCAGTGCATTTTGTTTTCAGCTAATGTGAGTAACAGTAAATCCTCACATTTTGCTGGATTTTAAGTGGTTGGCATCTTGTGTTGTGTATTTTTTTTTAACCTTTTAAGGTCCAAGCATCTTGTTTCCAGTTCATAACGGAGATAAGACAGGATACTTTACTTTAACAGACAATGTCTATGACAAAGACCTATCACTCCCTATTTTTCACGCCATCAATGCCATCAATGAAAAGGCTAGACATTTTTGACTACAAAGAATCAGTGTAATCTTTTCTTTCCTTTTTTTTTTTGGTCCAGCACTTTGGGTACTGTTGAAACCACTAGACTATGCTTTCAGAGACTGGATTTTGTAGGCTGTGATTAAAATACTGGCTCATTATCGATCTGCCTCGCTGACATTACAGATAACAACCTGCATGTATTTCCCCGTCATGAGATCATATCAAAAGGATGTTATATCCAAGAATCGCATTTCTGGTCTTATCATTATAGATCTCGTACATTTTGGTGTTCTCGACACAAAACCGCTAGTACGACATCTGAAAAGAGGACAGTGTACGCTTATGTGATATAGATCTGCATCCCGATTATTTCAGTAACTACAGATCGGAGTTCATATGAACGCAGTTCGTGAACTTCAGTTCAGCTCTCGTGGATGTGATCTGAGCTTAATAGCTATTTTAGACAAACTGATTTGGATCTGAACTTAGCTATTTTGGGTGCGTGATCTGAACTTAATTTCCCAACTAACTTTCAGTTTCATTCACATCTACTGCGAAAATCAGAACCAAATGCCGATATCAGAAACCAAGAAGAACTGATGTGATCTGAAAACTACTAAATTTTCATGAAACTGAGCTAAACTTGAACTTATGATTCCCCCTCCCCCTCCCCCCACCTTCTCNCTTCTCTCCCCTTCCCCCTCCCCCCCAATTCAGTAAACTGAACCTGATCTGAACTGACTTCTAGGCGAACTTGCCCAACCCTCTCTGTCAGATATGACGCCAACATCCTCCATTCTCCTATTGGTCTATCAAGCACAGGGTTGATGACTTGTTCAAACACATTTGCTAAGAGTAAGAGCCATACTATAAGCAAAGTTGAAACACGGTTTATTTCACAGCATAACAAGCAATCAGCGGTAATGTACAAGTGGAATGGGGTTGAGTGCTAAGGCTCTCTTTTCGAAACATCCCTGATATTAATGTTTGCGAGCTATTAAATAAACAAGAACAAGATCAGCGTTACTGAGGAGAGAGTACATCAATTTTATTCACAAAGCACACAAAGATTCTCGCTCCAGGCAGCGCTACATATCAACTTTGCACAATTCTCACACCTGTTCTTTCGCTCTTTTTTGAACTTTTTTGTTACCAATGAATTTTCTGAAAACTTTGCTTTCCATTACATGACAGAAACACCCACTCCTACCGTTCGTCCACTGTCTGTCTGTCCGTCTGTCTGTCTGCTTTTTGCCTTCCTACCTGTCTGCCTACCTTTCTGTCTGTCTGCCTGCCCACCTTCCTGCCTGCCTGCCTGCTTGTCCGTCTGCCTACATAAGACCATCCACTAGAAACAGCAATGAACACTGCGCCGCAGCGATCTGGAGAAGGAAGACAAAACAAGTTAGGCGTAGCCAAGGAAGTGTCGAAGCCGAGCAATGACTACAGACAATGTATGCTGAAGGAAAGCACCATTCGTTGGTTGGGCCCATGACAACCATTCAGTTGGGAGCTATAGATTTTTCATACTAGAGTCTAAGCTAACGTTGCACGAGTTTTCAGGGTTGTGTGTGTGTGTGTGTGTATTATTGGTTGTTTTTTTTCCGTTGTTTTATCGAAACGCACACCAAAAAGGGAGGATAAGAAGCTGGCAAGCGCGCCGCAAGATGATGCCTGGGTTGCCGGACTTGGCTTTTTCCGAGCCAAATACCAGAGTTTTGGTTCTTCTTAAAAGCCGTTGGCTCACAAGTAACTGACTGGCTCCTCGACTCTTTTTTTGGTTCCAACGGACTTTATGACAAAGCTGACTGATTTATAATGCATGGCGATGTGCTGATAAAGAAGAAAAATCCCTGCAACTATATTTTAAGCATGTGGTTCAAGCATTTCTTTTATTGCTATTACAAAATGCGGGTCGGATGTTAAAAAAAAATCCAAATAAAAAAATCAGATATTGCAAAAAGCAAGATACAAAGACTTCATTACAGAAACATATTGTTATATGCCCTCAGTGTTCACCATATTGAAAGGTATTTTTGTATTTGTTTGCATTGCTCTAGTGCAGAACTCTGCCAGAGCTAATAAACAGAATTGAATTGAATTGAATTGAATTGAATTGAATTAAATTGTTTAAATGTAAAATTTAAACTAGACCTTCCTTAGCAGACGTATTGATGTTTGGGTAGGTTACAATGATATTATGTCAGCGATGCAGCTCGAGTGACGCTACCGTAGTAACAACTTTTCTGATCACAGCCTACAAAACCCGTTTGCTAGAACCAGACTGGACCTATTTCTTTCCATAACTGACATTCTTGCAATTCCAAAGCATACCGAGAGTTACGCTACTGCAGGTTGTTGGATTATATGCTGTAATTATTTCGTCATATTGGCAACGACACTAACAAGTTTAACAAGTTTAACAAGTTTAACAAGTTTATTGGAAATAAGACCAGACCACAGCCATCATGTGGTACATGGGCAAAAAACAGTATGCAACGGGACAGCACTTGGACATTTTAAGCACTACAGCTACTAACATCACACATTGCATTGTTACATTCACGTGCATTCACAACGTTCTCATATATTTCACATTTAACAATAATACGTAACACTCACTTTTACTAATAGTCATTCAGTCCTTACACTCATTCTTTTCTCTTCTAAATACTTAATAGCTATATACATGTTATTGGAATGTTTGTATCGCAACTTCGACGTTTGTAACGCAATTTCGAGAGAGTTTCATAGACTCCTCTTTTTTGTCCCAGAGTTGCATAGACTCCTCTTTTTTGTCCCAGAGTTCCATAGACTCCTCTTTCTTGTCCCAGAGTTGCATAGACTCCTCTTTTTTGTCCCAGAGTTGCATAGACTCCTCTTTTTTGTCCCAGAGTTGCACAGACTCCTCTTTTTTGTCCCAGAGTTCCATAGACTCCTCCTTTTTGTCCCAGAGTTGCATAGACTCCTCTTTTTTGTCCCAGAGTTGCATAGACTCCTCTTTTTTGTCCCATCGCAGCTCATTACACACTGGCACACACATTCTTCCTTCCCAGCACTAATAATAAACGTCCAGGTGCGCAGTGCATGCATCGTAATGCTGCAGGCAGGACAACACTTATCACTTAGGTCAGTAAGAGGCAACACATTCTCATTATGCCGTGCTGCCAATGTTGAAATATTTTAGTCTAATATATCGTTAAACCCAAACGATTTATCCAGTCCTTTAAATTTCAGTTTAACCAACTTTCATTGTTAAATACCATCAACTAAAGCAAGCAAGCTGGTTCAAAGTCTTGGTACAGATGTACATGTAAATTACATTTGGCTACATTTGGCTACTGGCTTGTGTGAGAGACAGATATAGTATTATTCCTTTCTTTTTTCTTTTTTCTTTCTTTCTTTCTTTCTTTCTTTCTTTCTTTCTTTCTTTCTTTCTTTCTTTCGTCACCTCTTCACTTCTATCACACCTCATGTCCTTTTCCCCTTCCTCCCTCTTTCCTCCATACTTTCTGTCTCTCCAACGACTACAGCCATCAAATGATTACCCAAACACTAACGACATCAAGGTTTTGAATAATTGGATCACAGGAGGTCAGTGCTCGGGCCTGAGGGCAGGCTTGTGTCTAGCGACATTAAAACCGGTGTTGCCACTCTGGTCATGTGCCTTTTCCTTACAGCGAGAAGGATTTTTCCCCATTTGCCTATATACAATGCTAGTGCAAATTCAGAGGAAAAATCCCGTTGTTTTATTATTGAAATGTTGCGAACTAGGAATTTTACTAACTCTACCCTACATTTCAGAATGTTCCCAGTAATTCACAAAAAATGATTTTTATTTTCCCTACGTAGAGATAGTTTTGCTTCTCCTGAGGCTATTTTACCCGACCGTAGCGAAAAATCTGTACGGTGGCAACATTACAAGCAACACGCCGAAGAAGCCAGAGTCTGTCTGCTTCCATATACACCACCGAGGACGCGGATGTTTCTCAGAAAAAAAAAAATAAAAGGATCTGTGTTCACTTGGACACTCTCACAAAAATATTATGGAGCGAGCAATATGGTCGAAAGGTCGCAGCAGGGACTCAAGTCCCAAAGGTCATTGGTTCAACTCACATTTTTCTCGGTCAATCCGCTAGTAGATATGGGTGTCTGACTTTTTGCAGTAAAAAGCACTGTAGGAGTCTTTAGTAAGCAGGCCTGTAACATGAGAGCAGTTGAGCTTACTCCCATGGAAGCTGAGAAAGTTATTAAGTGATCTAGCCTGCAGGGGTTTTATTTAAAGTGCAGTGGACTAAATGGGCAATACCTAGATAAAAATTGCTTCCGGCCTTGTCGGCATACAGAAACCAGAATAAGGGAAAAAAATCCAAAAAATCTTAATCTGACACAGACTTTCATGAAATAATAGAATCAATTCAAGCTCAAGAGTCAACGCATATATAGAGGATCTGTAATGAATATTTATTTGATATGAGATTTATGAAATGAGTTCTACATTTATCGTATTCGCGTGCGAAATCAATAAATTTATAACGACCTAGGGGTTTCCAAGTCTTCCAATCAAAGTATTCGTAAGCAGGTCAAAGGTCAAATTTATGTAACGTGTAACATACCAAAAAATTATTACACACTTTTATGTCAACGGAAATAGGCCCTGTTTATATAATAAATATATATATACACACGTATACATTATGAATGGGTTTAGCCTAAATCATGGATACAGTGCAGTAATAGGAATACACATTGTAATATACATTGGCTGCATTTCCCTGCAGAAAATTCATGGTCTCTTAGTTCTGTTTGTGCTTTGCATTTAGTTGCGCACAAGCTGTGGTTTTGATTTTAAACGATTATTTTGTGTGTAGTTATTGCAAACAAGCGTGCCTTCCACCTGCTACGAACGCAATAATCAAAATTGGGGAATGCTCCATTTATTTCTAAAAATCCAGGATTTCACTGACTATTTAGATTCTGTTCAATGAGTCGTGCGGATGGAAAAACAGGACGTCCAAATAAATTTTTGCGGGAGCACGCAGATGAAAATTTGACAGCTTTTGGTCGTATTATTGTTTTGTAGTGGAATTATCCCTC